>PVJC01014887.1:0-35832 GCA_004026665.1 Murina feae
TGGAATCAGAGGCAGAGAAAGGGAGTGGACTGACAATTTTTGGGGGTTAAGGGTGTTGGGGATGCGTGAAGAGACTGGACAATAATTGTACACCTATGGATGAGGACAATGGGGGGGGCAAGGTCAGAGGTTGGGGTGGGAATTGGGAGGAGGGGAGCTATGGGGGAAAAAAGAGGAACAACTGTAATAATCTGAACAACAAAAATAAATTAAAAAAAAAATAAACATTTGATAAAATTTTCTAGTGCAACCATCTGAGCTTGGGTATTTCTTTTTTAAAATTATTATTGTTTAAAATATTACATATGTCTCCTTTTCCCCTATTGACACCCCCCCCCATCATTCCTACCCCTGAGGGCAAACCCCCACTGCCCTAGTGTCTGTGTCCATTGGTTATGCTAATATGCATGCATATAAGCCCTTTGGTTGATCTCTAAATGCCCCCGCCCTGCCTTCTCTCTGAGATTGGATGGTCTATTCAGTGCTAACTTGTCTCTGGATATATTTCTGTTCAGTTTATGTTGATCATTATATCCCACTTATGAGTGAGATCATGTGATATTTATCTTTCTCTGACTGACTTATTTTGCTTAGTATAATGCTCTCTGTTCCATCCATGCTGTTGCAAATGGTAAAAGTTCCTTCTTTTTTTAATAGCAGTGTAGTATTCTATTGTGTAATGTACCATAGTTTTTTTTCACTTTTGTTTTGTTTTGTTCTGTTTTTCATTTGTCTGTTACATAAAGTATTACAAAGATTAAAAAAAAAAAAAAAAAATTAAGTGACCCGCCGAAGACCCCACAGTGAACAGTGACAGAAGCAAAACTCTCCAGTCGCTGTCTGGCTCCAGAGCCATTTCTACTCCACCACTTAGCCACTGCCCCTCCCTCTCCTTTCATGCCTCTATAATTTTCCTAACATCCTACAATCTGTCTTCTTGTCTAGAACATTTGGAAAAAAAATACTGTGTTCTCATTCAGGAGAAGTTTGTTTTAAGGGGAAAAAGTCTTTGATGATTTTACTAGTATAGACGGGGGCCTATTGTCAGGAGACCAGTGTGACAGGCCTCTCAAGGCCCCTGGGTTTCTTACTGCGGTTGTAATTCTCCATGCAATGACCTATTTAAAAGAATAAAACCATTTGGGAATTCTTTCTTTACTTTCTTTTGAGTTTCAAAATGCTTGGGAAAAACACATTTATGCTTCTATGAATAATTTCACATATTCCAGAGAATATAGATAGGGCCTTGCATCTACCTAAGAAGGAAACAGCCCACAAGTCCTCCCCCAACGCCTCCATGCTGGTCCAGGAGTAGAGGAGGCCTGTCTGTCTTCCTGAATTCCTAGAGCCAAGCACAGCTCCAGCCACACTGCTGACACCCGGAAATATTTGTGGCCATGAACTGCCTCCATTCCAGGGACCAGGAATTCCATTCATTCTTATGAGTTTGGGGTTTAGCCTATTTGTGAAAAGAACCAAAGTCATGCACATGTTGACCTCATTGAGTGGTCAGCTCTTTCCTGGGAGGCAGGAAGCTCTTTTGAGAGTCAAGAGACAATATGATGATCACCAGAGGGAAGGGAGGGAGGTAGAAGGGGATAAAGGGGGGGGATAAATGGTGATAGAGATAGACTTGACTTGTAAACACACAATACCATATACAGATGATGTATTGTAGAACTGTATACCTGAAACTTATGCAGTTTTATTAGTCAATGTCACTCCCATAAATTCAATTAAAGAATAAGAAAATTAATAAAAGAAAAGAAAAAGTAAGGAGAATGCCTGGGAGACACATTCCACAGAGGGACTGAAAAGGCTGGACTCTGGGGCCGAAATCCGTCCACCCTCCGGCAAGCGACTTTGCCACACCCTCTTTGCCTCATTTCTTCACCTGCAAATCTGTTCAGTCCTGGTGCCTCCTTCACAGGTTTGTTTTGAGGATCAAATAAAATGATCTTAGAACAGGACCATAATATGTGTTCAGATAAAGGTTCAGTGTAGCTTTTCCCAAAGAGGTCAGGCTAAAGTCACCTTCGAGAACATTCTCCATGTTGAATGAAAGCCAAGTCCTGATCTTCTAATGCCATCTCTTTAACTACCAATGCACATGCACATTTAGTGTGGAAGACAGAGAAATGTCAGTGCCAGTGATAGAGTCAAATCAGACTGACTCCCCAAAGTTTCCAGTTGCTCAACCACCTCTTTTCAAACCGGCCAATAGGGATGCAGAGGAAATGACCCAGGTCCAAATTAGGCTGACTGCATCCTGCCCCCTGTGCAACCAACCCTGACCCTTCCCTTGACCCATCACACATTACCCTACCCACTTCTTCAAGACCCCCTAAAAATCCTTTGTTTTCCTGAAACTCGTGTGTTCTCCCCACTCTGCTGCTGCGTCGGTGAGTGTGTGTGGGACGGAGCCCAAGCTAGCTCAAATAAAGGCTCTATGTTTTTGCATCGGGTTAGTGGGCTCCCTAGGTGGTCTTTGGGGATCACAACATCTAGGTGTAACACCAGCATGGCAGTGCCAGCTCCCCTCCAAGGCACCCTCGGGGCGGTGCCAAGCCATGAATCAAATATCTATCAATATGTCTTACGAAACATGCAGGGAATGCCAGGACAAAGGCACCACCCAGGCCCAGTGCCCAAATAGGGCCCCCTCTCTTGTCCACTAGGCCTGAGTCTGACTCATATTCAACCTACTGGACGCTTGGGAATGGGGGTTTTGAGGAGTGAGTCAACGGGCTCCAGATGACCATATACTATTTTCATTGTGAAACAGGACACTCATCATTAGACTATCTTTCAAAAGAATTGTGATGGTCAGTTGTTCCTTTCGGTACCTAGGATCCACATCACAATCATTTTTAGAAAGTGTCTAAGCAGCCTATTAAAAACTCAACCCCAAAGACATAATGGATGTTAAGACTTCCGATGTCAAACAGGTGCTCAGAAAATCAATCTATAGCAAGAGGAAATGAACTGAAAAAAAAAATGTTTTAAATCATCCTAGGCTATTTTTACTTAATACACTGCTGCAATCTGACACCAGGGACAATGAGATATGCTTTTTTTTTTTCTTTTTAAGAAGACAACAGATCCCAGGAAGAGCAAACAAAAGAAACAATATCACCAAGTCACTAAATTATTGGTCAAGTCAATTACTCATCATTGTCAATGAATATTGATTAAACAGCCACAATCTGATTTGCACCACATGAGGAGCTAGTCTCTTGTTTCTTAGCCTTCTGTGTCTGGGCCTGAGACCTTTCATCACTTATGATTCTTTTCTATAAGAAAATGCTTTTGGCCCAGCCACTGTGGCTCAGTGTTGGAGCGTTGACCCATGAACCAGGAGGTCACAGGTCACATACCCGGGTTGCGGGCTTGATCCCCGATGTGGGGCAGGCAGTAGACAGCCAATCCATAATTCTCTCTCATCATTCATGTTTCTCTCCCTCTTTCCCTCTCTCCTTCCTCTGTCTGAAATCAATTTTTTAAAAACATATTTTTTTAAATGCTCTGATCACCTCTTTCTTGCTCAAAACTCCCCCTCATCCCTCCCCACTAGGGACCGAAATCTTTGTCCCACGAAGCAAGTCTTTCCATCCTTCCTTCCTAACTCAGCTCCAGTTTTCTGCTTCATGCACTATGTCCTATCTCCCCAGAACAACTCACTGCTGCCCCCCAGCATTTCTCCCTTGACCCTTTGTTCGTTCTATTCTCTAAGCCTCAAGTCCCTCATGCCCCGCATCTCCACAGACTTCCCCCACTTCAAATGCTGCTGTCCCCACTCCACCTCCCTTTCCTCCCCACTCTTCCTACACCAGCTCAAATGAAATACCCACATTGTCCTTTATGGCTGCCTTATATATAGCAAATGTCTCTCCATGGTATTCTTTCCTTCTGACATGAGCTGAATATCGGGTAATGTTTTTGTTAAGGTATTAGCACCTGACAGTGGTCTTTGGGAGACGGGCTATGTTGGCTTCATCTTTGTATCTTGTGTCGCCCCTTCTTCCTGAACCCCTGGTGCATGTCCCATATACATCTGTGGATAGAAAGAAAGGAGGGGGAAAGAGACGGAAAGAAAAGAGTGGGAATGGAAGGTAAGAAAGGAAGGTCATGTTTGCAAATATGATTCTAGGGAAAATAGAACCTAACATTAGGGGTGTGTGTGTGTGTGTGTGTGTGTGTGTGTGTGTGTCCGCCTTCTGTGTTGTGATGTTGGCCTGCAAGCACACAGAGAAAATTTGGGGAAATGCATCTTAAAAGCACAGGAAGGGGAAATCTCAACCAACTGATAGGAAGGGGAAATCTTAACCAGCTAAGCAAACTGCTTCCTCAGATCCAAAATCACAGTGGAATCCACTTGCTTGCCACCCTTGTGAATGCCCCCAACCCCTCCTCTCGCTGGTCAGTCTGTGTTTTAGCACTTCCTTTTCTTTTTTTATTTTATTGACTTCAGAGAGGAAGGGAGAGGGAGAGAGAAACAGAAACATCAATATTGAGAGCGAATCATTGATCGGCAGCCTCTTGCACGCCCCACACTGGGGATCGAGCCCACAACCCGGGCATGTGCCCTTGACCGGAATCCAACCTGGGACCCTTCAGTCCGCAGGCCGACGCCCTATCCACTGAGCCAAACCGGCCAGGGCTGTTTTATCTCAGAGGCTAACACCAATAGCCTCCCTTCAGCAGGCCCCCTCAGTGGATGCTCTGCCAAAAACACAGGTTTCTCTGAAGAAAAAAGAAAAGGGTGAAAAGGGGAGGGAGAGAGCCTTGGGTTTCATTGGGCTCTCTTCCTCACCGTCTTTGGACCCACTATCTCAGCTCCCTTAGGGATCCCGGCTCAGTGGCTAAGAGATGCCCATACCCACAGCTGACAGAAATAAGACATCAGAAAAATCCGACTGCATCCAGAGGCTCCAGTTCTAATATATTAGAACAGTGGCTTTGAGGCATGTTTTTACCAACACACACACACACACACACACACACTTTCCAAAGCAACACAGGGTGCCCCAAATGTCCTCATACAGTTTTAAGGTAGAATAACTCCAGAAGGATAAATGCTACTAACTTAGTACAGCATCGCTGGAACACTTACTGATATTTATTATATATACGTTTCGTTTGGTGAACCTTGAAAGACACCGTTTTATTTTTTTGCCCCAGTCCATGTTGCCAGCTTCCATCAGAGGTACCGCCACCAAAAGCGAAAATTAAAAATGGGTTTTTGAGATGACGTCTAAAACTGAACAAAGACTTTGGGACCCTCTGTCTGTGCCTCCCATCCTTTCGTATTCTCTGGTGCTGTCTGGCCTGTTCAGTGATATCCCTGTTTTATTCCACTCAATGCTGTTGCATTCCATTTGTCTTTTCTAAATGCTGACCTCACCCCCATAAACGGACTGCCTGAGCCATGAATGCCAACCACAGCTCTGGAAGTGCTGAGACTGTGCAAAGGAAAAACCCATCCTACCTCGGACCAAGACGCGGCCATCCTGGGCACAGGTGAGGTTCCAGATGACCTGCCCCATGAACACCATGGAAGCAATGGCAGAACGGGGTGTGCATGTGTGTGTGTAGGGGGCTCCTTAGGGCAGAAAGCAACCCCCATCGCCGCCCAGTGGCGCTGACAGCCCCCCTCAGCTGTGTGTGTCACTGCAGGAAGCCGTCATTTTAACGAGGTCGGAAAGCAATGAATTCTTGGGACGTAATGACTCTCTGACATAATGGAACATTTTCTGCACCCAAGGAACATCTAAAAATATTTGACTTATTCACAGCGGATCTTGTCCCCTGCCAGCACTCTTTGCTCCCATCCGCAGTAACTGGATAATGGTCTTTAATGAAAAAAAACATCCCAAGTGGACATGACAGGCTTTTAGGCAGCAGTCACCGTGTTTGAGAAATAAAATCACTCCCTGTGATGTGTTCTCAGCCTACAGATGCCTGGTTCTGACCACCATCGTTACGCCAACATCTCACACTCTGAGGCTATTAATATTCCACTCATACGCAACTACTCCCAACTTCTGTGTTCTCAGCTCTAGTCACATGCATGTGCCTTTCCACTTACATTAAACTACAACTAAATCCAGAGCCAAAATCTTGCATTTTAGCATGCGTTCGGTAGCCAAGAAAACAAATAAAATAATAAATGGTGACACATTCAGAACATTGTTGTGATCTCAATAGAGATGGTGTTTCGTGGAGGATCCATTAACTCAATGGCATAATAATCCCATCAAAGACCCTGGTGTTTCCAATTCCCTGCTCGGCCGTCCTCGCCCAGAGTCCTTCATCCTGAGTCTTTGCCTCATGAGCTCAGCATGGCTGCCAATGACGGCTGCTCCAGCCATCACATCCTCATCCACACAGGGAGCAGCCTTTCCCCTTATATTTTCTGTTCTCAGAAGCTCCCCAGCAGACTTCTGCTAGAGACTCATTGGCCAGCAAAGGTGCCATCCTTACATCCCAGTCGTAAGAGAAGCTGGACAAAGGGAGGCTGACATTTTCCATGTCTAACAGGAGGCCAGCAAAGGGGACACATAGCACCTCGTCGCCTGCACTCAGAATTGCCCGCTGCATTTTTTAACACAGAGGTTTGGCTCATCGCTTTGTGAACCCGTTGACTTCGCTCTATCGAAGGGAAATCGACTCCTTGCCCCGGGAAAAGCCACTTCACCTAATGCCAATGGCCATTCACAGGGGTGCTGGAGGGGAGGGCCTGCGGAAGGATCGATACCCAGCCCTTCCCCCAGCTGTGAAGCCGGTGGTAACAGCTCTAGAAGGCTGGGTGAGGAGGGCAGCAATTGCTTCCAGCTCCTAATACAGACATCCTGTCCTGTTTTATTGATTTCAGAGAGGAAGGGAGGAGGAGAGAAAGATAGAAACATCAATGCTGAAAGAATCACGGATCGGCTGCCTCCTGCACGCCCCCCACTGGGGACTGAGCCTACAACCCAGGCATGGGCCCTTGATCACAATCGAACCCGGGACCCTTCAGTCCACAGGCTGATGCTCTATCCACTGAGCCAAACCAGCCAGGGCTGTCCCATCCTTTCTCAAATGCGAGGGCAGTGACAGTGGAGAGATCTCTAGACTCCTGGTAATGCATCTGCAATCCACCCTGCACCTGAGAATCAGAGTAACTTTTCATAAAGAGCATTTTCAGCATGAGACCCGACCAGCAAAGATTTATTGGAAACGTATTGTGCAGAAAGCTCAGTGGATAGGATGAGGTGGTAGGATGGGAAAGAGTAGAAAGCCTCTATAAACGTTGTGTGTGTGTGTGTGTGTGTGTGTACATGTGCACACTAAACTTCTACCTCACCTTTAGCTCGTATACCTGAACCTGCATGTTATGGGTTAAATGTGTCAAAACTCCTATCAAATATGAAGCTATAAAATAGCTTTGTAACGGAGCATTGAGAACGCCCCTCCTGCATGCACAGGTGAAAGCCAGAATATCAGCATGTTGCCCTCTTGTGATTGGGGCACTGCACTATCTGAACCGACGGAAGTCAATAGAAAGACTGCCTCTTGTAGGGTCTGTGAGAACTGAGAGTTCAAACCAGAGAATGGACGACCAGCACCCGCAGGGAACACCCAGCTCACAGGCACTCACACAGGCTCAGTGCCCCACAAAGGGGACCCGCTGCTAAGAATGGCACTCACTCCGCATTGTCATGGGGTGGCGGGGTCCCCTGTCGTGCAACCTTGGTCCATTTTCCTTTTCCCTTGAGCCTGAGATAGGTGTCCTTTTCTGTATGTGCGATTACCCATTAGAGAATGCAGCTAATATTTTGATGTTTAGTTGTAAGAAAGCTGGTCAGAACCCTGTAAGCCAGCCAACTCATAGCTACCTTACACCCAAGAAATTAGCATGCAACCAGTGCAACGCCAGTTCCAACTTGGTGCCTGATCATTACAGAGCATTCTTGTTCAAAACTGACTCAGCACTTTTTTCCCCCAAAGCTTTTGAACTTTTAATTTGAATATCACATCACGAAATTCTCAGACCCAGCCCGTAAAGGGGAGCAAAACATAAAGGGACTTCCTGAGATCACAGTGAACCAGAGCCTGAGTGGGGATGTCACCCCCGGCCCTCTCACTCCAAACTCATCACCATTATTTATCGGCATCGTGGACAATCAGAGCCCACCCTGTTGGATTTTATATTCCAGACACACTCCAGTCCTCAGATTCACAAAGCTGTCCTGGGTGGTGCCAAGTAAGAATAATCTGACGACCAAAAATTAAAGAACTTGAATTATGTGTCGTCTGAGGCCAAGTGAGAGAACTGGAGATGCCACTTTAAGGGAAATGGGAAGGGGACTTATGGATGCTGGTGTGACTGCAAAATGGTATTTAATGACATTCTGGAAAGAGTGGCCTCACCCCCCAAAGTGCGCCTTTAATGAGCTTCTATTTTGGTCCAATTTATGTTTTTCCTCACCACACACACACACACACACACACACACACACACGTGCACACGCGCACACATGTGCACACCACCCCATGAATCAGATTCTGATTTGTCCCATCGGTGACTACAGGATGAAGTCCTCAAGGTCACGTCCCAGGCCTTTTGCACCTCTTGTGCCTTTTTGAAAAGACATTTTTACTTAAAAGGACCTCTTTGCCAAAGGAAAATCCTCCTGGAGAAGAAAAGGCAGCCTTTTGCTATGCTTGTCCTAACACCCCTACAACCGAAATGAACCCCTATAATCGGGGGATCGCAGGAAAGGAGGAGGCTTGTTGGCCCGAGGTTTCCTTTGGGCTCAAAAATATTTAAGGCAAAAAAAAAAAAAGGTTTCAAATTAGAAAAGAAAAAAAAAGACTTCTACTTTAATGAAAAACTTCTACCCGAGGGGCTTTGTTGCAAACTGTTAAGATAAAATATACCCCACATCTTACTCTTCACAAAAAAGCCTTATTATGTTCTCTCCCATTAACTTGCTCCTCCGGGTATTTCTGATGTCAGCAAAACAGATTACAGCCATTTCCTGCTGAGCAGTTTGGCAATGCTGCCCCTGAACTAAATTCGAGAAATGACCAACACGCTGAACGAGGACTGGAGTACTTACATGAGGGTCCCATTAAAGAAGATAGGGGTGGGGAACGTCCGGCCCCCGGGCCGTTATAAGGTCCTCGAAATCATTTGGTCTGGCCCTGCCAAGGCCTTAGGGGAGAGCTAATTAAATGTTGGACCAGATACAGCAGGCTGATAAGTTTGTGTGACCTGAGAAAGATATTGTAAATGTCCAAATGGCATTCGGCAAAAACAAGGTTCCCCATCCCTGAAATAAGAGGGTAAATCTAAGTATCACCTGGGCCTGGATGGGGCTGACCGTGGGGCCAGGGGTCTCATGGGAAATTATCTTCAGAGGTATTGCTCACCCAGCTAACCAAATCCTCAATCTGATTGGCCTTTTCCTGGGCTAGTTGTCTCTGGGCCCCGCCTCCTCAACCATCCTTTTCCTCAGAACGCTCTCTGAGAAGCAAGTGCTCAGGCAAGGGCAGCAGGGTTCGTTGGTGATGAGTCATGTATGACTCAACAAACCCCTGAATTGGTTGGTCATAGATAAACTTCACCTTCTCATTTGAATGGGGGGAAGCAGGGGTCCATCTTCGAGGGAGGGCAGGGGATGAGCGAGAGAGAAGGTGTGGCTACAGGTTCTGTCTCCTTTCCAGAAATCACCACCTATGATGAGTGTCCTGCTCACAGGGCCTTCAACGACACATTTGAAGAGTCATTTCTATGTTACGTTGACCTCTTGTCATGCAAAGAAACAGCCTTAGCTCAAAAAGAGCTCCCTTTTTAAGGGTAGAAACTAGGTTCTTTGACAGGTCATAGTTTAAAAGTCATCTTCTTTTTTAAAAAAATGATGTTTCCATATCAGAATTGGAAAGTCATCCCTCATCTCACATCCTCCCATGAGGTTGTGTTAGAGAAGCTGAGCGCAAGGGGCAGACTCGTCAGCTTGGCTTCCCACTGACCTTCCAAGGGGGCTTCATGGCACCAAGGTCATTGCCTGGACTGTCCCGGGGTCAGGCAGAGAGACAGCCTAGGTTCATGCCTCCCTGTAAAGAGCAAAGGGCAGATGTTCCAGCCTCCCCTGGGGAGGCCGGGAGGAAGGTGGAACTGGATTGGGGAGGTTGAGAGGTTGACTATAAACCGGGTGAGTGACCCTGAAGCTGAAGGCTACGGGGCAGGCTAACACACTGAGGTCTGAAAGGAGATCACCATGCGACCTGAGAAACGTCACATCACTCCAGCTTTGGGGAGGTGGGACCGAGTCAGCCACAAGGCCCTGGCCATGCACGAAGAACTCCCCATGAAGTCACCACCCCTAAACTTCTACACCAAATGACAGCAGAATCCAAAGGAGAGGCAGAGGACAGAACAAAGACTATGCTTCCAAGGCCCCAGTCCTCAGATCACCTTGAGGTCACACTCATTCCCTCCCCACACACCCAGAGGCCATGTTGGTGAGGCTCCGGGAGTGGGGCAAGTACACTGAGACTGAGCTACACTTACCAGATGAGAATGTATTTTTTTCTTTTAATCTTTATTGTTGAAAGTATTACATAGGTCTTCCTTTTTCTCCCATTAACCTCTTCCAGCCCACTCTCATCCTCCACCCCCCTTAGGCCCTCACCACCCCACTGCCTGTGTCCACGGGTTATGCATACAAGAGACCCCACTCCATGGAAGAACATATTTGCCAACGAAACATCTGGTAAGGGTTACATCTCCAAAATATATAGGGAACTCATACAACTTAACAAAAAGAAGACACACAATCCAATTTAAAAACAGGCAAAGGACCTAAATTAGACACTTCTCCAAAGTGGACATACAGGAAGATAAGAGACATATGAGAAAAAATGCTCAAAGTCACTAATCACCCAAGAGATGCAAATCAAAACAACAATAAGAAATCTCCTCACACCTGTCCTAATGGCTACCATCAACAAATCAACCAATGACAAGTGTTGGTGAGGATGTGGAGAAAAGGGAATCCTTGTGCACTGCTGGTGGGAATGCAGACTGGTGCAGCCACTGTGGAGAACAGTATGGAGTTTCCTCAAGATATTAAAAATGGAACTCCCATTTGATTTAGATTTCCTCTTTCCCCATTGGGTGGTGGGAAGTAGGAGATGGTGGGATGAGCACTCGGCGGGGGGAAGACTGGGTTCGTTACAGGCAAAGAGAAAAGGAAAATTACATGTCCTCTGCACATCTGAATACAAAGTAAGCAAATATGCTACCACTCTTTATGATTTTTCAATGATCATCACCAGGCATAAAGTTTTTTCCACATTTTTGGTTCTTTCTCCAGAGTAGATTCCAGGAAGCACTATAATTAGATTGAAAGTTTTCAAGCATTTTGACACATTCTGCCAGATTGCTTTCCAAGAGAAATATAGCAGTGTGGACTCTTCAGAGCAATGTGTGTGCAAGGAGCTGGTCCTCTTTGTCCTACTATCCAAGAATTTCCTTCCATTTCTAGAAAAGCAACTGAGCATGGGATATGCAACTGACCAAGGAAATATACCCTGAATCACGCTTATTTGTAATGGGGGGGGGGGACCTGGAGTCACATGGCATAGATTATAGTCCCAACAATGCTACAAAGAACATGGCAAGTACTTTTCTCTCTATAAATGGAGATAAAAAATACCTACTTTGTCCAGCCAGCATGGCTCACTGGTTAAGCACTGACCTATGAACCAGAAGGTCAGGGTTCAATTACCAGTTAGGGCACATGCCTGGGTTACAGGCTCAATCCCCAGTGGGGGGCTGGGGGGCATGCAGGAGGCAGCTGATCAATGATTCTCTCTCATCATTGATGTTTCTCTCGCTCTTCCTCTCTCTCTCTCTCCCTCTCTGAAATCAATACAAATATTTTTTAAAGAAAAATAGAGAGAGGAGGGGAGAAAACCAGAAAAGCAAGGAGTTTCGACAGCACTTAAAACTGTAATCTCACCCAAGTTAAAATTAATTAAAGGGAAGGGTAATCAGCTGGTTTGGGAGATCTTACTTGAAACATGAATGAAGATTGTTCGTTTTTGAAATGTCATTGTCAATGACCTTTTAACTTATGGGGAAAAAAAAAAACACTGTAATATGTTTGAGAAGAAGCAACTCAAGTTTTGTCCTGACCAGCAAAATGTGTGTTTTTCTATTCTTCCCCAGAATAAACACATACACTGATATTGATCTGCTGACAGAAGGTTATTCCTCCCCAAAATTACCCTGCAAATCACCTTGCACCCAACCAGATGACTTTGAATACAAACATAAGAATGATTCATCTTTTCGAAACAGAACGTTACTGGCAAGAATGTTGTATTGCTTTAATTCCGCCTTTGAATTTGAGATTAAAAAAAAAAAAAAAACAAAACACAGCTCAGCTATTACTGAGCAAACTCCTTATTCTTCCGCACTGAGTCTGACTTAAGCAGGAGGGCACATAAACAGTCTGTTTGCTTCAGGAACAGCTGGGCGGCTCTCTGATTACAGTCAGCAAATTTTCTAGCTGTGTCAGAGCCAGCCTGGGATGGCGCCCAGGGAAGCAAAGACGTCCCTGTTTGAGATTCAGCCACGGGAAAACCTCATTACTCTTCCTCACCATCAGCATCTTCATCACCACGGCCACAGTCATCAATCCAGCATCCTATGAGGAGGAGAGGCCATCTCTCCTCACCAGGACACCCTGCCATGCTTTCTGCTGAGTCTCCATCGCCACCTGTGCTGGAATCAATGATGCAGGTGTGCCCAAGGGGAGACTTCTGTCTGTGAGCCTCCGCACTGGCGATACTATTCTCTTTTGCTCACCACACAACCCTGCACAGCCATGCATTATCCACTTGAATTCCAAGCAAAATTCAAATGGAACCCAACCCAAATTCCTCACCCAACACAAAGCCTCCAAATGGCCATTTATTGGAAGACTAGAGGCCCAACGCACGAAACTCGTGCAAGGGGTTCACCCCCTGCTGCTGCTGCCGCAGCCTCTGCCTCAGCCCCTGCTGCTGTGGCTTTATCTGGAAGGTCGTCCGGAAGGATGTCCAGAAGGATGTCCAGTCTAATTAGCATATTACGCTTTTATTATTATAGATACCTTGAGACACTGTAATAACAGCACATTTGTAAAAGTCACACAGATTAAGAGGTATAAGCAGCCCTAGCTGGTCTGGCTCACTGGGTAGAGCATCAGCCTGCGGACTGAAGGATCCGGGGTTCGATTCTGGTCAAGGGCACATGCCCAGGTTGCATGCTCGATCCCCAGTAAGGGGTGTGCAGAAGGCAGCCAATCAATGATTCTCTCTCACCATTGATGTTTCTCTCTCTCTCCCCCGTCTTCTTCTCTGAAATCAATAAAAATATTCTTTGGGGAAAAAAAGGTATAAACAAATCTCTCTTACCTTTTTTAATTAAAAAAAGAGCCAAGGAGTTTCTCCAAAGCAGAACGTAATCAAGACACCATGAATATTTGCCTCAGGATTGTTATATGATTTTTACGGAGTGATTTGTATGCTGGTCCCACTGAAAATTAGTTTGCATTCTCCAAGTACACTAAGCCAGGTCACGGAGGGGCATAATTCAGCATGCGAGGGTGATGAGAGAGAGTCACCGAGAAATGTATTAAAGAGGACTGATGAGCCATAACTTGATGGATGATAAACTCTGTGTGTGTGTGTGTGTGTGTGTGCATGCATGCAAGAGTGCGAGTGTGTATTCGTGGGTGAGTAGAGCATAATGTTTGTGAGAGTAATGAGTGTGTGTGTACCTGTGCATTTTTATCCAAATCTCATCCTATTTACTGCGGGTACAAAGGTTCCGTAAAAATGCATTTGATAATCATCTTTTAAAAAACAAACCTCTCACCTAAAATATATTTATGTAGTTACTTTTATGTTTCAGTGCTTATCTACGTGTCAAGTCTTGTCTCAAGCCAGGGGCCAGCAAACCCTGGCTCACAGGCCCCATCCAGGCTGCCACCTGTTTTTGTAAACAACGTTTCATTGAAACACGGTCATACACTGTGAGATAACGGCATATTTATTAAACTCTCTTCCAATAACTGCCTTCCCCACACCTATTGCTATCGAGTTTCCGAGTCTACCAGTAAAGAGACTAACCTTTTATTTTTACTTTTTTAAATATATTTCTTTATTGATTTCAGAGAGGAAGGGAGAAGGAGAGAGAGACAGAAACATCAATGATGAGAGAGAATCATTGATTGGCTGCTTCCTGCACATCCCCCCTGGGGAATGAACCCGGAACCCAGGCATGTGCCCTTCACCGGAATCAAACCTGAAACCCTTGAGTCCGCAGGCTGACGCTCTATCCACTGAGCTAAGCCGGCTAGGGCAAGAGACTAACCTTTTAGAAAAGGAGAATGGCCAAGCAGCGGATCCAAGTGCAAGGTCATAACGACAAGGAAATGTCCCCAACTGTCACTCCAGGATATTCTGAATTTGAAAATAGGAAGGAACGCTGGTGTCCATCTAGGCTGGACATAGAAAACTGAGCCTGAAAGTCTATTTTATTTCAATGCAGGATCTGCACAATCACTACTGTCTGCATTTCAGCAGCAATTTTCTGGAATAGTTGGGAAAGAACCTTCCCTGCATCAAGCATTTGAAATTGTTATGAAATGTTGCTTTTCTTTGGGTGTTTGCCTTTGTTTTAATTTTTAAGTCATCAAAAAAAAATTAAGCCCTGTTTGGCTATGCAACTAAGATCTCCAAGAAGAAAGAAAATGCATCCTTCTGGTCAGTGTGGCCTTGACCCAGAGGTTGGGGAGGGTGTGGATGACATAGTCCAAATCGATTTGTATTGCTTTCTCGTTGAAATCCTTGTCCCCATCCCTCTGAATGTGTTTGTGTGAACTCCCTGAACAGACAACTCCAAACGAAAGGAGAAATGTGTAACATAAATGACTGTCAGCTGCTTGGTCCAGTCTAAATGGCCATCCACTTCAAACGAAGAGGAAAGAATGCTCAATTTTGGAGTCAGAAGACCTGGGTTCAAATTATGACCCACGTACTTAATAACCACATCATTGAAATGCTCACATGGTCCTATCAGCCATTTGTAAAGGGAATCTAATAAAGCGTTCTCATCTGCACCATGTCACAAAACATAAATCAGGGTCTTTTCACACAAGCCCATAAAACTCTTAAAGCCGGGCAACTGTATATTCTTAAAATAATCTTTGACCCAAAAAAAAAAAGGAAAAGAAAAGAAAATCTAAGCAATTTTCTCCAACGATCATTCATTAAGGGCTTGGCAGTGAGTCAGAAGATGCATAGACTCTGCTTCTACAGTTAGAAGGGAGACAAGGTGAACACACCTTTAATAATTATTAAAAAGTATTAGCGAGAATGTTTTGAAGTGCTAAGTTGTATCGTTAAAAAAAAAAAAAAAACAGTAAGTCCTTAATGACTGGGGTGCGGAGAAGAAAAAGCGAACGTTGATTCATTGGTATCAGAGAAGCTTCCCAGAGGAATTGTGAGTGGAATGACAAGAGGAGTCAACATGGATTGAGCACTTCTGATGTGTTAGGCATAATTTTAAGCTCCCTTTACCATATAAACCTATCTCTCAGCTCTGTAATGTCCGCATGAGATAGTTATCACAGCTTTGCCCACTTACAGAGGAGGAAACTAGGGTTCAGGGAGTTTAAGCAACTCGTTTAGTGTACAAACTAAGCCAGAGGAAGAGTAAAATTCACACCTGGGCAGTCTGACTCCAGAGCCTTTGAACTCTGCTCCCTCCACTGCCCCCCGACACACACACACACACACACACACACCCAGGCGAGGGCACCTGCTACCCCACCGCACAGATGTCTGGGTGCTCCACGGACAATGTACCATCCGGCCACTTCCATCTTGGCTCCTCCTTAACCAGTAACTAAACAAGATTTAGAAGATATTCTACTCCAGGTCCGCGGGGACTTGCTTAAAAGAATGGTACTCTCACAAACGTACCTCTCACCCTAACCAGTTTGGCTCAGTGGATAGAGCGTTGGCCTGCGGACTGAGGGGTCCCGGGTTTGATTCCAGTCAAGGGCACATACCTTAGTTGCAGGCACATTCCCAGTAGGAGGTGTGCAGGAGGCAGCTGATCTATGCTTCTAACTTTCTATCCCTCTCCTTTCCTCTCTGTAAAAAATCAATAAAATATATTAAAAGAAAACGTACCTCTCACCACCTTGCAGGCTTAGCAGAATAAAAAGTGTGTGAAATTAAAGAGAAAGCCTATTAAAAAATATAAAACACCTAAAATATGGAATTAATTCTTATCCCTTTACTTGTTACTTTTTTTCTTGTTCTGCCTTTGCTACCCTGCAAGCCCTAGGCCACCTCCCTCTGAGCCGTCATAGGAGGGACAGAGGAATGTCTATGTCAGTTGAGCCACTGGGGTTTCTTTGTTACAGCAGCTTGAGTGATACACTAAGGCAACAAGTGCACTTCGGATGCCCTCTGGCCACAGAGAATTTCAGGATGAAAGGAGAATAACTGAGAGTTACAGGAAAGGGGGTAGAAGAGGAATTAGGAACTCTGGGTTCCACACCCAGCTGTGTCACAGAAGGCGGCGACGCTGGCATCATAAATGACGGAGCTGCTGTCTGTACTGACGTGGAGTAATCTCAATGCAAACTGCCAATATGCCTGCATTAATCCTTTAAACGTTTATACATGCAAAGGTGATACGCCTAGACTATTTCTGGAAGAATACCAAGAACATTGTTAAGAGTAGTTGCCTCTGGCCCAGCGGTTGAGTGTGGACCTATGAACCAGAGGTCACGGTTTAATTCCCGGTCAGGGCACATGCCCGGGTGGTGGGCTCGATCCCCAATGTGGGGCGTTGCAGGAGGCAGCCAATCGATGATTCTCTCTCATCATTGAAGCTTCTATCTCTCCCTTCCTCTCTGAAATCAATAAAAATATGTTTTTTTAAATATATTCTTGAAATATATATATATAAACCTAAAAAGGTGAGGTGATCTAAAATAAATTGGAGGTGGCTAGAATGTTAGCTATGAATACTTCACCTCTTTGGGTGACCATAGCCCAATAGTGGTGCAATGTGAGAGGGTCTGGGGAGGGGAGGATGCAGCATTTTAAAACTATTGTTATCAATGGATGTGAAAGCAAAGCTACTTTTGGATCTACATATCATAGCTTTCCATCGAGGTACAAGAAAAATCAGAGTTTTCCCCCTGGGTAGTTGCTGTCTGTTTCCAGTGGAGGCAGGAATTCATCGGAGCTCCCACCCTCCCCCTACGCACACCATCATCATCACCATTGTGTAAAGGTCACCCCACAATGAAGGGCTTGCCAAGCCAGGGTGCCAACAGCTCAGCTACGTCCCTGGTTACCTGACCCGTGGTGCCCTCCATCCTTCATCAGTACCAAGGTCAACATTTCATTTGGGAGCGAAAATGAAGTCATCTCCCCTCCTGTGAGCAACTCTACTCCTGAAACTAACATTTTACAACACGGGGTTGGAGGAGGATCACTTCGCATCTGAAAACACTTCCCCTGGTGACCTTGAGGTGCTATTGCTCTGAGAGCCAACATAAAATCTCTGAGGCCAGATGGCTGAATAAATAATTAACCATGAAAAGAAAATCAGCACTGAGAAAGAAGGGGGGCCTTCCCACGTTTACCCAAAGTTTCCGTTGTGGATGTCACCCTCCCTTTTGTGCACGCAGCATTTTTAAGGAATAAAAGGAATTCAGGAATTCCAAGATGTGCCAGCTTGACCTCCCCCCAAGAGCCTGACTCTTCCGTGTGTCTTCCTGGATCCTGACAAGGTGCCCAAGTCCTCCTCCTCCTTCAAACTATGACACGATATACGGCATCACAGTACTTAAAATTTTTTCTAACAAAATTCCACAATTGTTATAATAACATAGTCAGGATTTGCGAGGAAGTAACACGATCAAGAAGAGATTTAAGCCTGGCTGGGTGTGGCTCAGTGGTTGAGCGTGGACCCAGGAACCAAGAGATCACGGTTCAATTCCCAGTCAGAGCACAGGCCCGAGTTGCAGGCTCGATCCCCAGGGTGGGGCGTGCAGGAGGCAGCCGATCCATGACTCTCTCACATCACTGATGTTTCTCTCTCTCCCCCTCTCCCTTCCTCTCTGAAATCAATAAAAATATTTTTAAAAAGAGATTTTTTAAAAAAAGCAAGGCTTATTAAGCTCCCACTTCACTGACTTTCTCATGTTTCAAAAGCCCTCCAAGGGAGATGTTATTATCCCCTTCATTCCCATTTTACAGATGTAGAAACTGAGAAGGGTTCTCCCACAATGGCGGAGAAGGAGCTGTCATTCCCCACCCGCCACTCTTCACTACCCCACCCTCTGCAGCTGACCTGCTGTTTACTAGCCATGGGTGCCCCGCTTCTTCCACGTGTGCTCCTCTCTAGAGAGCATTTTTCTCTCCTTGTATCAAAAATGAATCCAGGCTTTTAGCACCTGAGCTCTAGAATCAATTGAGCACTTTAATCAGAGAGGAGGATTACCAGAAACTGTCCATAGACACTGCCAGGCAAATACTCTTGCCCATGCCTCATCACTTCTCATAAGACAGTAACACTTTTGCCCTGACCGGTGTGGCTCAGTGGATAGAGCGTCAGCCTGCAGACTGAAGGGTCCCAGGTTCGATTCCAGTCAAGGGCATGGACCTTGGTTGTGGGCACATCCCCAGTAGGAGGTGTGCAGGAGGCAGCTGATCAATGTTTCTCTCTCATCGATGTTTCTATCTCTCTCCCTTCCTCTATGTAAAAAATCAATAAAATATATATATTTTTTAAAAAGACAGTTACACTTTTAATCCTACACTCCGCAGTGAGTGAGTCTTTCCTAATCACCCACGTCTACAAGAAAAATCTCTTTATTAGGCCTTGAGCTAATGCTGTCCTGAACCCCTTATATGGTTTTTACAAATCCCCTGGGACAGGGCATGTCAAGATGAGAGAAAACAGGGCATCATACATCTTCCCTGTGCAAAAAGCCACACAGAAGGCATCACCTTTCCCACAGCTGTGATACATTCAGGGCCTATTACTCATCACTCATAGAGTGGAGTTGCAATTGGGAATGGAACCATGACTGCCTGGTTCATAGGTCAATGCTGAACCACGGAGCCACACCAGCGGGCTGTAGCTACCTTTCTGTTCTCCCCATTTTGTAATCCTATATAATAAAAGGCTAATATGCAAATTGACCAAACGGTAGAACAACCGGTAGCTATGACACGCACTGACCACCAGGGAGCAGACGCTCAACGCAGGAGCTGCCCTTCTGGTGGTCAGTGCACCAGAAGCCGGACTCATGGCTCGTGAGCATGGTGGAGGGAGCCTCTTCCACCTCCGTGGCAGCACTAAGGGTGTCCAACTGCCAGCTTATGCCCACTCCCACCAGGAGGACATCCCCCGAGGGCTCTCGGACTGTGAGAGGGCACAGGACAGGCTCAGGGGCCCCTGGAGTGCACGAATTCTGTGCACCAGGCCTCTAGTATTACAATAAAACTAATCGGAGTCAGCACTGGGCTCTGAGAGCTCTTTCCTGAAGTTCCCCTTAAAGTGTGAGCGACTGCAGGTTGGGTCAGTCCGCTAACTGTGAATTTACCCAGTTTTGTGCACATCAGCCCACAAGCACTGTCTCTCCTCTCCTTGTTCCTGACCATGACCTCAGCAATGGCTCTGTCCTTTTGTTTCCCTGGCTCCAACTCGTTTTGGTCCAGCACAAACATGGATATGGACCAGACTTCTTTCTATCCCCAAACTAGCCTTCCTACAGCTAATCATGAACATGTAAGTCAATGGGGGTACTAATTCCTATTTGCTATGCTTCCTGGCCTGGACCACATCTTGCTCCCCTTCGTATAGGAGGTTTCCAGGGAAAAAATTCTCCCGTCCCCTTAGAACTGAACTAAATGGACCTGAAGTTTCAGCATCAGAATTGTTCCTCTTAGAATCAGAAAGAATTATTAGCGGTTCTTTTTTACTGGAAAGAATTATAAGCGGTTCCAGGGAGGAATGCTAAGCAAGAGACTCTTTCATGAAGAATGGAGCATCTTTTTCCAATTCCCCTCCAGGAAGTCCTGTCAACAAAGTCGAAACGCACGCTGCTCTGCACATGGAGTCACCCTCGTGGCTCATCCCCCACGCTCATCGCCAAACGCAGTGAGAGATTCCTTTGCCTCTACATCAGACACTAACCGAGGAGCCGCGGCCTCGGAGAATGTAAATATTTTCGCATGAAAAAGAATTATAGCCTGACCTGCTGTTCTTTCGCCCAGATGTCTGCATCGCTGGAATTTTTTTATCAGCTCCGCTGCAGGCTGATCTGCAAAATGATAAAAGGTACTGCGATGCTTTCTTTTCTTTTTCCCCGTAATGATTTTTTTTTTTTAATGCCTGGAGCTCATGAAATTTCAAGGCACCTCTACCTGTAACTATCTGAACCCAAGCTGATTATGATGTGTCGCCGTCCCCTGGGGAGGTAAAGGCAGGCCAGGTGTGCCCATGGCCATAAGTAGATCTAATGAACATAATAGACTGATGAACAAAACAGGTCCACGGGGGCACAGAGGCACGGAACAGACTGACATATCTCAGAGGGGAGTGGGGGGAGATGGGAACCAAAGCACATATGTATATGTATGTCATTGGACACGGATAATCGTATGAGAAAGGCCTAGAGTGGGCCAAGGGCTGGGAGGATGGGGTAAAGGGGGGAGGTTGGGAAATATCTGTAATATCGCCAACAATTAAATAAAGTAAGATAAAATCATACAGACCTTAAAAGGAGTCTATAGTTTAAAGAAGGGAGCTTTATTGCAAACCTAAACTGAGTTCACAGCCTACACATGTGCGCGTGCACACACACACACACACACAGACCTCAGTCTCCCTTGCGGAAACACAGCCAGACTTCACCTAGTTCCCTTCACCAACAGGATTCATCCACAGCAGAGAAAGGACATAAGCAGCTCTATCCCGGCATAGGACAAGAAATACCTTTTTTTTCTCTTATGTGTGAAGATAAAAACGACTGCCTGGCTGACAGGGCTCAGTGGTTGAGCGTAGACCTATGAGGCAGGAGGTCACCATTCGATTCCCGGTCAAGGGCACATGCCTGGGTTGTGGGTTCTGTCCCCAGGGTGGGGTGTGGAGGAGCAGCTGGTCCATGATTCTCTCTCATCATGGATGTTTCTATCTCCCTCTCTTCCTCTCCCTTCCTCTCTGAAATCGATAAAAATATATTTTAAAAAAAAAAAAAGATAAAAACTACTGCTTGTGAAGAAAAGCAGACAAAGGCAGCCAACGGCAGTTCACGTTGATGATCGAGGTAATCCTGAGACTCGTGGAATCCAAGCTTTGCTCACATCTGGAAGAGAAACACCTGCAGGCTGTCACGCCACAGACTCGCGGTCTTTTGATGCGGAGTCGCAGGGGGGTCTTTAACCATTTGGACGCCATCAGCGTCCAATAGACGCAAGCGGTGGACCTTTTTCAATTAAATTCAAAACGTCGTGGCAGTTAACCGGTTCAAACGCAAAACGTGCACATCTGTCTCCCCGATGACGCCCGGCCCGGCGTTCTGCAACAGGTTCCTAGTAAGTCATCATCGAACGGACTGCTCGCAGGGGAAGACTCTGTGCATCTTGCTGTCATCTGGTTCTCTGCCGCCTGGAAGCGTGGTGTCAGCATCCCAGGACCCTGTCAGAAGTGCCGCCCTCCTAGCGAGTGTCATGCTAACAAGATCCCAGGTGACTCACATGCTCATTAAAAAGCGGATAAGCATGGCTCTTGACAAATGCTCCTGACAAAATCTGCAACTTTGCCCCGAGATGCCCGAGAGCCTGACCATCAACCCACCAAATTCTGCCTGATAGCAGGCTCTGTGGGTGATGCCCGCGGGGTGACCAACGCACTCCCCACACACTAACACCCGCGCACATGGCATCTTCCTCTGGGGGGGGGCAGTGATCACACCACCGAGGGGCAGATGACATAGGAAATGGGGGACAGGATGGAATTTGTCTCAAAGATGCCCTGGGAGCTGGGGACCACGTTGGGGCAGCCATGATCGCTCCTTCAGCTCCAACAGGCGGATCTGAACGAAGATGTTCAATGAGAGAGAACAGGAAGGAAGCAAGCAGTGCGCTTGCGTGTAGCAAAAACGGGGGACAGCAGGAGGCAGCGGTCTGGCCCTGGCCATGACCTCAGGAACTAACTAACGCCTGGGCTGCTGGTGGCCATTCTCATCAGGATGCAAGACTAACTGCCCGATGACGCCTGGGGTTTAATTTTAAAGTTAAAGAAAGGAGCATCCCGCCCTAGCCAGTTTGGCTCAGTGGATAGAGCGTCAGCCTGTGGACAGAAGGTCCCAGGTTCTATTCCGGTCAAGGACACATGCTAGGGGTATGGGTTCGATCCCCAGGAGGGGGTGTGCAGGAGGCAGCCGATCAATGATTCGCTATCATCATGGATGTTTCTGTCTCTCTCTCCCTCTTCCTTCCTCTCTGAAATCAATAAAAATGTTTTTTAATAAAAAAGAAACTTATAACTCTTGAGTTTGCTAACATTTTCCCCATGGCTACAAACAATCCATATTTACTCTATGTCCCTAACCCTTGTTCCCGTGCAAAGAAATGGGATTTTTTCGTCATCTCTTGCACTGGGAGTCAAGTATTGCAAGGACTCTATAATTAGCCTCCATCTCTTTCCTCTGACCCCACACCAACTAGTAGGAAGATCTGGCCACAGTACATGACTTCTATTCAGGGACGGATGAAGCTGGTAGAACAGAGAGGAAAACCCCCCTTTGTCTCGGTGCTTTCTGGATTAGAGCAGAATACCAGTGCGCATGTCCGAAGACGGACATGAGCAGAACCACAAGTCAATTTGACAGCTGACTGTATTGCTTACCATCCAGTTTTGTGTAAAAGTCAGCATGGTACCAGCCCCAAGGATCAAGGACAAATTGCTGCTTCTCACTCTACAGACAGAGAAGGAGGAAATGACACGACACCTCACCCCTTAAGGTGTCCTCAGGGGGACTCACAGCCAGCCACTGAGTCCTCAGCAGAAAATTAAGCTCGCGGTCTCAACCACAACGAACGTGAAGACAATAGAAAATAGAGTTATACCACTGAGGTTAAAAAGACTCATCTTCAGGCCTAGCCGGTTTGGCTCAGTGGACAGAGGGTCGGCCTGCAGACTGAAGGGTCCTGCATTGAATTCCAGTCAAGGGCACGTGCCCAGGTTGTGGGCTCGATCCCCAGTGTGGGGCGTGCAGGAGGCAGCCGATCAATGATTCTCTCTCATCATCGAGGTTTCTATCTCTCTCTCCATTCCTCTCTGAAAGCAATAAAAATATATCTTTTATAAAAAACTCATCTTCACACATTTCCACCAAAACCAGAAAAGGGGTGGCAGGCTCTGCTGCTTTGGAATCCAAATAAGAAACGTTGTAGGTTAGAACTGAGTTGTTACGAACATGCTGCATTTCCAAGGCATAAGCACAGAAAACCGATCCTCCGTTTTTGCAAAATGCAGGCGGGGGAAGGGGCCTTTGAGGAAATAGTAGCGATCTCACATCACCGCATACAACAAAGTCACAGGCAAAAATGGACCTCTTCATTCTGTCACGTCCTAGACCCTGACGCACTCCGACCATGACCCGCCCATTTCTCCGCTCATTAAGTGCCTTATTCATCTGGGAGCAAGACCTGCCCACGTCAAGTTCGGTTCTAGAAGCATGGAATTGCTCCATTAGTTTTCCGATGGTGATGGCAGGTCAGAGTTTCCCTGAGCCTGTCTGAAATTGAAGAGACCTCCCGCATCCTTCCATCAGAGATCCTGGCGGAATCACCGCCAGAGGAAAAACACCTTCACATGAGGAAACTTCGGGGCAGAACTGAAATCAAGGGAACCACAGCAACGTGAAGACATTTAACCTGCCTGACATGGTGTTCTCTGCCTTGCTTTTCTCGCGCTAACCCCGGGACCTTCGGTCTTTGGGTTTTAAATGTCTTTTTTTTTTTTCATATCATAACCGATTACAAATCTCAAAAGAAAATCCTTACAAGCTTTCTAGTTGCCATAGCCTATATTTGAAAAAGCGTCTAAATGCTGGCATGCACTTTGCTGAGGCAATTTGCAAACGCCAATTAAGAAGGACTCATAGTTGTGATTAATTTCAAAAGGACATCCATAGAGATGGATCATGGACACATTGTTGGAGGAGGAAGATTTCTCTCCATCTTCTCATACTTCTAAGGGATTTCCTCTCAAGATCCCTCTCCCCACGTGAAGGATTATTAGCAGGAAATTCCAAACTCTACCTCTAGTGACTCATGTCCAGGAGAACAAGAGTTAACCATCAGAATGATCGAAGCATGTTAACGGGGCCTCCAGATTGGGAGCCAGGTCACTTGCTGTTTTTCATTTCCTGTGGTCAGCGACAGCTTCTTCTTCATTTCCTGTCCCTGTGCAGCAGGTACCCATGGGAATATCACAATCTTCTCTGCAGTCCTTGTCCCTTCAACTTGTAAGAGCATTTAGAATCCATCACCTGTACAGGTCCTGTCACATTAAACCCCCACCATGACCTCAGATCCAATTCGCAGTCCCCAACTCAACCTATAGAAGCATCACTTGAGGTTACTACCTGGAGGGATAAATCAGTACCTCATTTCCCATCTAGCTAATGTGGCTTTAATGATTTCCCTAGAATACTAGAGAAGGAGAGGTGAGTGGCAGCTCAACCCTCCCACATTTAGTGTTTGCTCTCAAGTGTCAATTTCTTTCAAGGCACAAATGCTTTGCTTCCAAATAAGATGTTACAATCTCTGAAGGCAGACACATATGCCTCTTTATGCTCTTCCAGCAGCCACACATAATTGATATTCAGTGAGTACTTTTCAACAATATTATCCTCAAGCAAACATAAGCCCATGAATCACTAGCCCTGCCTTTGTAGCGCCAGCTCCCCAAACCAAGCCTCGCTATCGAATAAGAGCATCACAGTGGCTGAGTGAAAAATTGCGACTTGCAAGAGCCATTTGAACCCCCAGTGTGTTTCGTCTGTTTTTCCCAGTGGCACGGGCAAAGAAATTTCTCATCCCCTGTTTATGGGTCTCAGCACTTCAGAAACAATATAGATCTTATCTCTGGCCCATTTAATTGGACATAAAAAGCAAGGTCACTGCAGCCATTTGGTCCCTGTGACTTTTAGAACCACCGCATCAACTCCTAGGGAGTATTCAGCTCTCCTGTCTCCTGCTGCTGCGAAACAGAACAAATGGCTCCAATAGTTCTTTAATCTTCTCATTAGGGCAGGCATGCGGGCTGGAGCTTCTGACAGTCCTGCAATGATTCTGAGAAAAATAAGTTTGCAGGGTTCTTTCAAACAAGCCTTAAGATAGCAAGAGCACTGGGAATGCTGCTCTCTTCCTCCCTTGACATACAAAGCCATTTTCAAAGAGAGAGAAAATTAATACACACACACACACACACACTCACACACTGGGGGCCTGGTGTCCAAAAATTTGGGCACTCAGGGGCATCCCTCAGCCTGGCCTGTGCCCTCGCACAGTCTGGGACCCCTCTGGGGATGTCTATCTACTGGCTTAGGCCTGCTCCCTGGGGGATCAAGCCTAAGCTAGCAGTCAGACATCCCTCTGGCAGCCCAGGAGCCCTTGGGGGATGTCCACATGCCAGCGGGGAGCAGGCCTAAGCTGCAGTCAGACATCCTTAGCTCTGCTGAGGAAGCAGGAGAGGCTCCCACCACCATCGCTGTGCTGGCAGCTATCAGCCTGGCTTGTGCCTGAGCAGAGGAACCCTTGTGGGATCGCACTGATCACCAGGGGGCAGCTCTGCATTGAGCGTCTGCCCCCTGGTGGTCAAGTGTGTGTCATAGTGACCAGTCATTACCCTTTTATTATATAGGATATTCTGGCCATGTTTGCTTGACTTCTTTTGCTTTGCATTTTTGTTCTCAACCAGGAAGGGTATTTACATGGAAGAAAGAGCCAAAGATTACTTTGAACTATGACACAATGGACCAAGGTCAAATGCCTTGCATGGTCCAGGCCCGCCCAAGTGCACTTCTAACTTGACCTCACTTGTAGGTAGTTTTCACTGGAGAAGCCCAGTTATCTAAGAAACACTGGCAGCTCCCATGCAAACGTGAACAGCCCCAGAGGTGAAAACTTAAGCCAGCCAACACGACGCTCTGCCCAATTTTCTTCCTTAACATTGGCGAGCAGACACTAGCTAATGAGATGATATGGTTAAATAATGTTTTGACTAGCAATGCTCTGACTCACTATTCCTCCTAAGGTATTATCCAGGGGCGTTGATGAAATAAACACAGTCCTCTTGATTTGAATGTTCTTAGATTCATCGAGGGTCTCCTAAGAGGTACATAAAGCCAACACAAGCATTTGTGTGTGAGCCCATCCCCAGCAGCCCTGGACATCCCTGGCCAGAACCTTCTAGGCTGGAACTCCAACACCAAGCTGATGACTGTCATTCACTAGCCATCACTGAGCAGCTATTTTCTCAGGCTCTCTGACAGGGTTTGAGAACCTAAGATGGAACATACCATTAACGCAGACATGATCCAAGTCATTCTGACTTCATGGGGTCACACGGATCTTTAAACTCCACCCCAGAATCCAACGTATTGGGATTCAAACTCACGGTCCTCAAACTCACCAATATATTTGACTATCTGTCATAGGTAGCCTAATTGGGTAAGACACACAAGCCCTGCTAAGCATTTAGATGCACAGGCTGTTATCTCATCCTGGCATTCACTCTGTAAAAGTCTCTATTATTGCCTCAATTTTGCTGATAAGAAAATAGAAACGTCGCATGCTCTGGTTGCTGCATAACAAACCACCCCCAGAACCTAATGACTTAAAATAACAAGTTATTATAATCTCTCAGGGTCATGTGAGTTGACTGGGGTTCAGCTGGGCAATTCTCTTTGGGGCCCTCTCATGCGGTTGCAATCAGAGGTCAGCTGGGCCACAGTTCATCTGAAAGCCCGACTGGGCCAGATGTTGAGATGGTTTCTCCACTCACGTCATCTGGCTGGTGCTCTGGGCTGCCGCCGTGTGACTGCTACCCCCAGAAGGACACTCAGACTTCCTACATGGCAATTCAGGGCCCCAAAACACCGAGGTAAAGACTGCTGATCCTTAAAATGGTAGGCCTGGCCCTGGCTTAGCTTCATTTTGGATGTGCTCTATTGGTGAAAGCCGTCTCAGACCAGCCCCAATTCAAGAAGAGAAACAGACCCCATCCTTTTGTAGGAGGGTATGAAAAATTTGTGATCATCTTTCATCTGCCACAGAGAGGTGAAGCAACTTACCCAGGGTCACACAGCAAATAAGAGCCCCACCTGGAGCCCAATCCAGTTCAGTCTGACTCCGAAACCCCAAGCTCTTAATCAGCCATTCTCTCTTCCTAGTAAAGGTCACGTCTACTAATCTCAAAAATGAAAGCAGAAGCAAGCCAACACAAGACTCTTACCAGCACAGGGAGGAACATAACTGAGGACACAGGGGCCCCTCATGACCTTGGCCCTTTACTGAGTCCTCATACAGCTACTGGCCCCTGTCCATGGGTAAAGGAACCAAAGGCCCCATATCCCTGGGCCTCCAAATCCCTCTGACCCTGGCACAGAGAATTCTGGCTTTGTAAACTATATCCAGAAGTAACCCAGATTCCTCCTCTCAATTCCTGACCGTGCCAAGGTGAGACAGATGGGAACTCCAAGGTCGCCCAGGTTTTAGATTTGATTTTATTATGGAACCAGGTTGCCGGCCGGGCCAAGTACAGAAATCACTTGAGGGCCTTATCCGACCAGAAGTGAGCAGCATCAGGACCTGGGGTCCCTCGTGGGGCTACTCCAAGGAACATTCTGCAACCCAGAGACAGGTAAGTAGTAATGATAGGCTGGCAGTTGTCCACGGGTTTTGTTGGTGAGGAAATGAAGCTGGAAAATAGATCCTAGAGAGTTTATCACTGGAAGAAGGGCTGGTGGACAAAGGATGCGCAGGGCAGAGGACCAAGGGTGTTGAGGGAAGGTGATTTAGACCCCTGCCCTGACCTGTGCCCAGAGG
This sequence comes from Murina feae, assembly GCA_004026665.1. Lineage (NCBI taxonomy): Eukaryota > Metazoa > Chordata > Mammalia > Chiroptera > Vespertilionidae > Murina > Murina feae. Next base: position 28,198 of record PVJC01014887.1, read on the forward strand.
AAAGGTCTCCAAGAAGAGGCAGGGGGAAGGAAGATGCTGAGTAAGCCTCTCCTTCTGCCAGCTTCAGGGCAACTGACCCTGCTCATTCTCCCCTGAAATAATTCTGTCACTGGCACCGGCCAAATTCCTTGGCATCTCACCAATGAGGGGGGTACACCTTTCCAGTACTTTCCCTCTCCTCCCCTCCAACTGGCACCCTCACCCCCCTTCTCTCTCTAGAGCCAGCTTCTTGGTAGCACTGCTTTGCACCCATCATTCACCAGCCAGCCCTGGTCCGCAGACGTGCCATCTCCTCCTGTGAGGACGCTGTCGGTCCAGGATCATTACTGGAAGCGCACAAATTGCCACGCGCATTTTCACTTGCTCAAGGCGCTTGCTTTTATGAGCAGCGGTGAAAACAAAATTCCATGGCGTCCGAGTTAATTCCTCTGCAGCACATCAACAGACATTCCTCGGAGGCAATGCATTTGCCTTGGCTGCCATCAGTGGCTTAGAGGGCTGATGGAATTGGAGCTTAGTAATGCATTCTCTGTTAGAGTCACAGCAATGGCCAATCCTGCCATTTACCTGGGGCTGCCTCATCTGGATGAAGCCCAAAATGCGTCATTCCCTACCCACGGAGACCACTCCTCCATCAGCTCAAGTAGAGTCCTATTCCGTCATCCCAGCCAGTGCTCCCACGCCTCCATCTGGGGCCAGAGAAACATGGCCTGGGGGGCAAATTGCAAAGCTCGTCAGCTCTGACTCGTCTTCCTCTTGCCTATAAATCCTGTCTCGCAGGAACACGATTTGCTCAGGGATCTCACAGCTGCTCCCCACAGGCAGAGGCAGCTGGCAGGGCCCCACAGCAGAACCATTATGGCCACAAAGCCCTGAGGAGGGGGAGGCAGGTGTGGATTCCCATCAGCTCCCACCTACCCAGGAGCCTCTGGTCTGTTATCCTACCAACAGTGGAGCTGTTGTGACATTGATACCAGGGACACCCAGATGGAACAAACACAGCCTCAGGGAATGACAGCCTACAACTGGTCTGGAGGCCAGAAGTTCTGGGTGGATTTGGAGATGCTTTGGGGAGAAAGACAGTGATGAGCAGATTGCCCTTATGGATGGAGTGAGGAGGCGTTAGGGGGATGCTTTCTTAATGTTGTAATGTCATGGACTCCAAGAAAGTATCCCTCCCCTCCCTAAAAATAATAAGTTCCCTTCCAGGTAACAGAACTTGTTAACGAGGCGTGATGAGGTTAGTCAACCCATCAGTGGAACCAACATGAACACTCAATGGTCCCAAAAAGAAGCATCTCGTCACTGGGGTAAATGATTGACGATCTGACAGATGGGAAAGCACAGAGGGTGGTGTCCGTGGGAACCTGATGAGACAGGACAGGATGAGGGTGACAACACAGGGGGGACCACAGATACCTCATCACCTTCACCAGTGGGGAGAAGCTGCTCTACTGATTGGAGGAATGAGGGGAGTTCCTCGGATGGAGGCTTCGTCTAGAGGCTGAAAGAGTTCAGAAATTAAAGACTGAGGACAAAGTTCAAAGTGTCTTTCCCCTCCCCTGCCATTTTGCTCCGTGAATTCATTTTGACAAAATAATTTTGACCCAGCCATGACCATGTCTAGCTCTCTTACTGCGTCTAAGGAGATTTCAATGTCACCATTTTATTGCACGGCTGAGTACAGCGTGCTAATGAAATTTGTCAAGGGAGAATGAATGACTTAGATCCGTCAAAGGGAAAATAACAGTGAAGAAAAGAATAGTGCCCACTTGTTCTCATGCCCCTGGTGAGCTGTCTACACTGGATCGTGTCACCTCCGCATTTGTCTTTCCTTCATGAAGTTGGGTAAATACCTATGGCCTCTAACCCTAGCAAGACAAAGAAGGGTGGAAGGCTGAGAGATTCCCACATGACCTTGAGAAACTTGGGGAGGTCAAACCAGTTGTCCAGAGTCAGAGGTGGTTTCGGGGACACTGAGCTCATTCAAAAACTACCATATTTTCCAGCATATAAGACGACCCCCAACTTTTGTGAAGATTTTCCTGGGTAAAAAAAGTCATACGCTGGAAAATACAGTACCACCCAGAGTGTCTGTGGCCCCCGATGCAACTTTAAAAAGTCATCGAAAGTGAATAATTGAAGATGGTCCGACTCCAAAATCCAAAAACAAAGGGAATGCTTCCCGGAGGTCGTCTGATTTTACAGTTTTATTCATAACCGTGAAAGCACCTAACAGCCCACTTTGCAGGACATCTCGGATCAAACTGAACTAGAGAACGTGGCCCAGAACAGAAGACCAAGGTGCCCCCCCCCCACCTCCTCCCAATGGATAGTGTGGCTCCTACCTGGTTAAGCCTTCACTCCAAGAGTGAGAAATACGGTAGAATTTCATAAGAGGTTTGGAGTTTACGAGAAAGGGGCTGGCCCATCTGTCTCAAGAGACCCAATCAATACCCAGCCTTTCTTAACAGGGGGTAAGAGGTGCGGTGCAGACTGGGAAGAGGGTAGAAAGAGTGTTCAAGTGCATGTTGGTACTTCCTTGTGGAAGGAGAGGGCTGGGTTTGCTGCCTTCTATTAAGAGACGTTGAAGCATGCGGAGGAGACACAAAAGTCACATAGACAAGAGTTTGTAAAAATATCTGTAATCCAATGATGGCCTTCCTGACAAGTGCATTTCCTTTGAGGAATATGGCCTCCCCACCCCACCTCTTCTCTAGTTATCATCTAGAGAAAGTTTTCTTTTCCTGTTCTCAAGAAATCCCACTCTTTGGTTTGGGCTGAAACCCAGCCCTACGCTTTGTGAGGAAAACAGAGACTAATAAAATAGAACGTGACACTGTACAGGAAACTCAGACCACCCAGCCCAGCACCCAGAGCAGCGGTTTCCAGCCAGGCTGGGAGAAGACGAGGGTCTTGTTCAAGGAAAACGATATCGCCATCCATCAGCACCAGCCCCGCCAGGACCGCTCGCTCCTGGGGTACATCAAGGCTAATTAAGTTGCCAGATGGACTAACTATGTTGAACATTTTAAGAGACGGGTTGTTACTCTCTGAAACAGCCTGTTCTCCCCCGTCTAGACATGGGCATACATAAGTGCTTGCTGCCTCCCTGGAATGGTTGGCGGCCCCTGGGAAGAGGAGAAAGAGGTAGATGCCTGTGAAGATGAGGCAAGTGCAATGTTCTCTTAAGGCAGGTTTCTCGGCGGGGGCACTGTTGACATTTTGGACTGGGCAATTCTTCATTGTGGGTGGACTGGTTTGCTCAAGCTGCCATATCAAACTACCACCGACTGGGTGAGTTGAAACAACCGAAACGTACTCCCTCAGGGTTCTGCAGGCCAGAAGTCCAAGGTCAAGGTGTCAGCAGGGTTGGTTCCTCCAAAGTACCACAAGGGAGAATCTGTCCCATAGCCCTCTCCTAGCTTGTGGTGCCAACTGACAATCGTTAGCATTCCTTGGCTTGCTGGCGCACAGGGACATGAACTCCAACCTTTTTCCATCTTCCCATGGTTCTGCCTGGGTCTTGGTGTCTCCACATGTCCATCTCCCCTCCGCGTGTGTCTCTTCTTCTTATACAGACGCCAGTCATATTGGATTAAGAGTCCACCTTACTTCAGTAGGGCCCCATCTTCTGTGATTCTATCTGCCAAAGCTCTATTTCCAAGCCAAGTTCCATTCTGAGGTGCTTCAACAGAGCATTTTGGAGAGACATGTTCAGCTGAGGTCTGGTCATTGCAGGGTGTTCAGCATCCCCAGCTGCCACCCACAGATGCCATTAGCACTATTACAATTTTGAGGGTGACAATCAAAAATGTCTCCAGACACTGGCCGATGTCCCTTAAAGGGAAAATGGCCTCTGGCTGAGTAACGCTGTCTTAAGGCTTTGGGCCAGACAGAGACAAGTTGCAATCCTGGTTCTGTTTTAATTGCTTGTATTGTCACCTTGGACACTTTGGTTCAACTGTCCGGTCTCCATTTTTCTCACTGTTTCATGGGGCTGCAGGGGTGCTGAGGATGAAATAAGATAGTTTATGGGAAGCACCTGCTGCATAACGAAACCCCATCGATGCCAACTATCATCTTTCGTAAATTAGAGAAGGTTTCTTTGCAGGGTTCTCCACAGGTCTCGGCCATTACTGCGCTGATACTGAATTCTGGCCTTGGTCCCTGATGCTTCCAGGAGACAAAGGAGCTCTCCAGATCTGCTCTACATATGCTTTCAGGGGCAGAAAGTCCCCTTCCAGCCCAGAGGACGCCCTCCCAGCGTCTGTGGCTGCAACACCGCAGCTGCAGAGAGCCATGTATCACAGCCAGGAAGGGGAAGCTCTGGGTATGACCGGAATGTTAATGCCACTGCATTGCACCAAGCCTTCATCAGCCCAAGTGAACGCTCTGGAAAATCCATGGGAGGAGACAGAAATGCGGCAAATGAAGGAACTGACTCTCAAGTGTTGGTCATAGCTTAACTTAAGAGGTCTCACCTCCCTCGCCATGACTAGGTAGTCTGCGATCCTCTGTGAGGTGTTGATTATAAAACATACTAGAGGCCCGATGCATGAAATTCATGCAAGAATAGGCCTTCCTTCCCCCAGCTGCCAGCACTGGCTTCCCGCTGGCACCCGGGACCCAGACTGGCTTCCCTCTGCCCTGACTTCATCCGGAAAGATGTCCAGCCTAATTAGCATATTGTCCTTTCATTAGTATAGATTGCCACGAACTATGATTGGTAACTTACTAGTCTCGTTTCCTCAACAGAGTTGAGAGAGGATGAGAACTGGACCTTATTCAAGTGTCTATCTCATGTGCTCAAAAGAGGTGCCTGTCACATGGTGAAAGGTCAGTAGAAGTATGTGTTCTCTAAATGTGCCACCTCTTTGTCCCCAAGCTCCCTAGCCTTCAAAGTGACATTTTTATTTAAAGCTTTAACACAAATGATTCTTGCCCACGGTCTTTGGAAATCCCTTATTTTTTCAGATTTCCCCTCATTAAGTAATTTCTGGGCATTCCCAAGGAATGAAGACTTATTCCACACATCTGCTCTGATGGGCGTGTAACTCTTCTGTCACTCATCCTCCAATCACCTCTTGCCATCTTTTCATTCGCCTACTGTTGCCCAATCTATATAAGTTCAACTCAATCCCTGTGAAACCCAACTCCAACTGCCCAACCCACTGCTAAGAGCAGACTTAGAACATTTCACAGGCCCATGAGCAAGGAATGAGAGACCAAGTGACCACACAAGTGGCTTCCACCTGCTCCTACACTTGGATACTCTCAAGGTCTCCTGGCCCGTAGGTGACGTCCCATCCTCACCTACCTCCCACAGGCTTCCATCGGGTGGGATAAGGAGGAGGGCTGCTGCACTATTTGTGCTCACACTGCCCAACTCTATAGCCTGCTATGCACATTGCAAGTCATCCTTAAACTGTGCACTTAATATAACAATACCCTGGCGGGGACATTTATAGCAAGGCTCTATTTGGGCTAGTGGGTAGCAATGGTCCTGGCCCAGCCCCAGACGACATTTGAAATCATGAGCAAAATGCACAAAGACCAAAGGTCAGAGAGACTAGCTCTGGGTTGGCCAGATCGTTGTATAGCCCTGCCACCCGTGTCCAGCTGTAGCATCCCATGGGGACAGTGCCCACTGGCAGCCATACATAGTGGTAGCAGCATTGTATATCAGTGGCAGCGGCCATGCCCTGGCCCAAATATTCATTCCTTTGGTGACGACCTGCCCACCTGGCTATGCAGCCACCCTCTGTTCCTGCCCATTTTCTAAGCTCGGTTCTTCAGCTTTCCCTATCCGGTCCTCTGAGATGACACACTTGCATTATCTCGCCAAAAACTTCATCTTCAGCCCAACCCCGTCAGCCTTGGCTTCCTTCTCTTGAAACTTGGAGCGATACTAGAAGCAGAGCCACTTTAAAATGTGGTCGGATCCCTGACCGAGTTTGGCTCAGTGCATAGAATGTCAGCCTGCAGACGGAAGGGTCCCAGGTTCAATTCCTTCAAGGGCACGTACCTTGGTTGTAGTCAAGTACCTTGGTTGCGGGCACATCCCCAGTAGGGGGCGTGCAGGAGGCCGCTGATCGATGCTTCTCTCTCATTGATGTTTCTAACTCTCTATCCCTGTCCCTTCCTCTCTGTAAAAATCAATAAAATATATTTTAAAATAAAATAAAATAAAATGTGGTCGGAGCTGCCATCCCAAAGGGACAGCCTTGCCCACGTTACTCCTCAAACCTTCAGAATGTCAAAGCTGGGCAAAACAGCTCTTGATTGGGCCTAAAGCAGCATCGTATCCCAAACAACTGTTTTCAAAGGTAACAAGAAAGCAGACATTAGGGTGAGGAGACTGAAGGATTAGCGTCACTGTGTTCGCTTATCTGCGCCTATAGAAACTCCTTCCTTCACTTATTTTTTTTAATATATTTTATTGATTTTTTTTACAGAGAGGAAGGGAGAGGGATAGAGAGTTAGAAACATCGATGAGAGAGAAACACCGATCAGCTGCCTCCTGCACATCTCCGACTGGGGATGTGCCCACAACCCAGGTACATGCCCTGGACCGGAATCGAACCCGGGACCTTTCAGTCCGCAGGCCGACGCTCTATCCACTGAGCCAAATCGGTTAGGGCCTTCCTTCACTTATTAATACCCACAGAAATGCCTTCCTTCCACTGATGTTTATTGCCCCTCTTCCCTTTCTCATACTGAGCTCTGCCTCCCCCTCCTCATCGGAACACTATTTGGATTTTGGCCTGACTCAGTGCTTTCCGAATAGCTATGATTTGGTGTCGAAAATAAATACATGTTGCCTCTCGTGTTGGCTTTTTCTTTTTAGGTGAACGCAACCAAGCACCCTCACTCTCACAGAAGGCTTTACACAAAGATAATTTAGAAACTACTTGCACTCCGGGAAATAGTCCTTTTCCAGCTTTAAGAAAACATAATGTTCCATCTCCCCTTACAAATGAATGGGTGTGCGAGTGAATGAACTCCAGCTCTGAGCTCTCCAGAGTGGGTGAGCACATGTTCAGAACCCCAAGAGGAAAACCTGAGCTCCTCACTTCCTTATGCTGCTTGACCTGGGCCTCTCGCCAGCCCCAAAAATGATACAGAGGACCAACCGCTGGCAGAACAAAGAAGGGAACTGGGATATAGGGGGGTTGTTTTCTTGGGGGATGGGGAATGCATGAATGATGGCACTATCTGGCTCCAAAACCATTTACTGATGACAAGACATTCTTAGATGAAAGCTAGCATTTTAAAAATTGTGATACAAACTGAGGTTACACCTTTCTATCATGCTTGCACCCTCAGAGAGCTGCTGGGATATAAACAGCATCATCAGCCCTAGCTGGTATGGCTCAGTAGACAGGAACCTCCAGTCTGCAGGCTGATGCTCTAAGTTTGAGTCTGGCCAAGGGCACATGGCTGGGTTTTAGGCTCAATCCCCAGTAGGGGGCGTGCAGAAAGCAGCCGATCAATGATTCTCTCTCATTAATGTTTCTATCTCTCTCTCTCCCTCTCCTCCACTCTCTGAAATCAATATATATATATATATATATATATATATATATATATATACACACACACACACACACACACACACACACACACACACAC
>PVJC01014888.1:0-35774 GCA_004026665.1 Murina feae
CATCCACTTTCACTGAGGCTGCCGAGCTCCTTTCCTCTTTCCTCTGCCATCTTCTTTCAGATCACTTTCCCTTTTCACCAGTCCTTTCACCCGGCATTCCCAAATCCGGTTAGAGCCATCTCGTTGAATCTTTGGGGTGGGCTGTTCGTAACAGCTCTTCCCATCTCTTCCCATCTGACTGTGGAAGAGCAGAACTAGAGAACCATAGAAGCCAGAAATAGAAAACTAATTCGTATACATTTTAAAAGAATGCCTCTGTTTGCATGTGGGCCTTTGAATTTTTAACTTAAATTTACTGGGATGGCATTGGTTAATAAGACTACCTAAGCGTCCAGTGTTCAGTCCCATCACACATCATCTGTAGATTGCATTGCATGCTCACCACCCAAAGTCTAGTTTCCATCCATACCCGTGTATTTGAACCCTGTCCCCTCTGCATTCTCCCCCCAACCTCCAGCCCCTCTTGCCTGTGTCTGTGAGTTTCTTGGTTTTATTTGTTGCTTTCTGTTTACTGTTCCACGTGTGATGAAATCATATGATTCTTGTGCCTTTCTATCTGATTTATTTTGCTTAGCATAAATTTGACCTTAACGGCAAAGGAAGTAAAAGCAGAAATGAAATCAGTAGAAGTAAACCTGTGGATGGGCTTAACAGAATCGCATCGAGCCACTGACCTGTGACATTACCTGCCTCTCAAATGAGTGTCCGGGAGTATCCTGGCCAATGGCATTGCCCCCATTTGCACCCCTGCATTCAATAACCCTGTGACCCCCAGGCTCAGTACCCTAATGTTGATCTATTTCCAAAAGCAGGTGGATGTCAGTAGGTTGTTGTCCCCGAAATGCCCGGTAGCTCTGAAATAGTATGGGTTCCTTTGTTGATTCCTCATGCTGGTGGGAAGCGACTTCAGGGCCTCAGGGGCCCAAACTAGAAAGCTCTCAGAGGGCTTTAAAGGAACAGAAGGGAAAAAAGAAAGATCTAGAATGAAAGTTGAACTGCCCTGCTGTACCATACCCACTTCACCAAGGTTACTTTCCCAAATGAGAAAAGATCAGCACTTTGTATTGCTATGATGCTTTTAACTTTTCCAGTTCTGACCTATTTTGTTCATGGAATCCAGGAGCTGGCTTTCATAAATGGTAAGGGCATAAGTGATCCTGGGGTGCATGCTTTGTAGGTTCTCAGCCAAAAAAAGCTGTCGAGATTAATTAAGGCAAAAGTGTCCAGAAGAGCATGAAACCAGTGCCGATCAAGCAGCCTGCGGGTTATCAGGGGAAGGCAGAGCCTGGCATTCAAGGGGTTGCGAATTCCACCATTTAAGTCATGGAATAGGGATTCTAAGCGGACTAACTTCCCGGGACCTGCTGGAACCACTTTTAGCCAGGACTGATTGATCCAGTTTTCATAACACCCATCAAACAAACCAGTAAACAAAAGGTGTTTCAACACCAGTGGGTTAGATTGACTTTAAACTCAATGCCTGTATCTTCTCTAATTTTTGGAAATTATAAACCCAGGAGACAGGCAATCTGGGACCAAAATTGGATCCAGTAGTGCTTGTGGATTTAAAAATACAAAATAATAATAATAATAATAATAATAATAATAATGGGCTACATACATAGCACAGATTAGGAAGTGGAGAGTAAAATCAGGACAGATAGTGGGCAGCACACCCATTGTATAAGGTTCATTTTTAAAGAATTGCTTGGCTATGCAAGAATAAAGGAGCACTTTAGGCAAGTTGCTGGATGAGGTGTTTCTCTAAGATCCCTTGCAGCTTTAATAATTCTATGAGGAATCCCTTGAAAATGTGGTTTATCAGCATCTCCATCTATGGTAGTATGTAGCTTTTTACTTTGTCAGTAACTCACAGAAAACATAATGACCAATTTATAATAATAGGAAGAGAGGGAGGGAGGGAGGGAGGGAGGGAAGGAAATCATTTCTTCTGGGCCATCAAATCCATTCTTATACCTTGATTGGATACAGAGTCTGTCAGAATTTTCCATGAGCTCCCAGACACAGCCCCAGCACACTCACTTGGCTGGGCCCTTGTTAGCTGCCAACTTAATCTATCAAATGCTTTAACTGCAAACCCTGGAGAGCTGAGGCAGCCAAAGGTATCGGACTCTCGGGCATGGCTGAGGAGACATCCCCTCAATAGCTATGGAGACATGGCCCAGGATTGCTTTTTCACTAAAAGGATGTAATTGCTAATGTAGTTATTGACTTGATGGATCTATCCCAGCTTAGCTTATTTCATTAGGGCTGCTTCCTGGGCCATTTTAGGATGAAATTTCCGAGGTACCTTATTACCAAAAAATAAATAAATAAATAAATAAATAAATAAATAAATAAATAAATAAATAAAAAGAAAAAATGCCTTTCTTCCTTTTATCCTTTTTTTTCAACATATCATTAAAATTGATTCAGGTTTTTTTAAGGGCTCACAAGGCCCTAAGCACTAGCTTAATACATGGCTGTAATCCCTCAGCCCGTCACACTGTAAATATGCCTCCGGTGAACAAGGAAACAACCTCCATCCTTGGTCCCTGAGATGCCCGGGGAAAGCTTTGCTGCTTTCCCGAGTCAGTCACTTCAGTGCACTGATGGCCCATTGATCCTCTTAAGCAGCTGCTCCATCACTTCCTTGTTCATCAGAATGGGGGCCATGTCGCCAAAGAGCAGATGTAGCCAGAGCCTTGGATCTTCCTTTCGTGGAGTCTGAGCTTCGAAATCATTTCTCAGTTGCCACGTACGAGACCACACACACCCCTCCTTTCTCATCTGTTGGCCAAAGAGAGATGCCAGAGATAATACATAGTCATCAAAAGTGCCTCTCAAATCCAAGCCTGAGGATGTTCCCCAAACAGCCTCGCAAGGTTGGATTCTTCAGAGATGGCAGATTGCTTGGATCATATTATAGGAATGAAACTATTCATTATCATTCTAAAGATAGTATTTCTTGGAAGGGGCAAAGTAACCAAAATAAAAGAGAACCCATGTACAAACTGCATGACCGTGAAGTACACATTCTCGAGAAGGAATGGCAGTGCCCACGGGCATGTGAAATAGTGTGAGCGAAGGGGTCCCCGCCATGTGTCCCCTACCCCCCAGCCTCTGCTTCTGTAATTAATGTGGTGTGAGCCCTCCACTAGAAACTAGTGCTGGGATTTTCAGAGGTTTATGATTCAACCATAAAAATTCACTCTCGGCTGAGAGCTGGCAGGAGGCAATGAAAACTTGGGAACACAATATTTGTACAGAAAATCATGTCAGCTCTTTTGAGGTTACAGAGACTTTTTTTGAAGTTTTCATGCTCACCTAATGCAAATAAATCTGCTTTATATACAAACTAGAGGCCCGGCGCATGGATTCATGGACCAGTGGGGTCCTTCAGCCTGGCCTGCAGGGATGCAGCCAAAACCAGCTCTCCGACATCCCCTGAGGGGTCCCAGATTGCGTGAGGATGGTTCTCAGGTGATGCACCCTGGAATCTGGCTCCCTCCTCTCTGGTTCCGGGTGTATCACCCGAGAACCACAGCTGCCAAGTCACCATAGTTTGGCAGCTCCTGCATTGATCATCTGCCCTGTGGTGGTCAGTGTGTGTCATAGCTGCCAGTTGGATGACTGAACAGTTGGATGGTTGCTTAGGCTTTTATATATATAGATTCTTCATGAGCTTATTGAATTTCAATAATCGATAATATTTAAAGCTCTACAGTATTTCTTTTTGTACCTCTTCCTGCCCCTCAGTAGATGTTTTTGTTGCAAGGATTGGGGCTTGACAGAATTTGAGTTGGAAGAAAGCACAAGAGGTCAACAGATCCAGTCACTTTTTTCCATGAAGTTTCCCTGTCAATACTTCCTTCCTTCCCCTTCTTCCTTCTGCACATGATTGATAAGTTAAGACTAATTTCTTCCTTGGGTTTCTCAAGAATTCATTAAAGAGCAACAACAGCAACAAACATCTGCAACACTCCCAGGAAGTGGCAATATCTATTCTAGTTGGAAATGAAAGAAAATTCTATCATTTTTAATAAACCATCTCGAGAAGAAACTGTGGTAAGAAAGGCAAAGTGATTGGTGCCTCAACGGCCATTGATCCAAAGAATTGGGCCTTAGCCAGTTTGGCTCAGCAGATGGAGCATCAGCCTACAGACTGAAGGGTCCTGGCTTAGATTCCAATCAAGGATATGGGGCATGCAGGAGGCAGCCAATCAATGATTCTTTCTCATCATCGATGTTTCTATTTCTCTCTCTCCCTCTCTCTTCCTCTCTGAAATCAATAAAAATATATATTTTTAAAAAGAGTTGGTGTGGCTGATTTTGATAGAAAAAAAAAACATCTTGTCCCTTTAGAGGAGATGAAATAATGGGTCAGAAGGATGGATGTATATTCCAGGTACAGGAGTAACAAACCTATTTACAGTGGTTTCTTTCAATAAAGCCCTTTTAAAGGACAGCTTTAGATATCACTCACTCCCTATAAGCTGTCACTTTATGAAGATCTTAAAAACTATGAAGATCCATTGAACTTGAAAGTCCCTTCCTTGAAAGCAAACAAATGCTATTAACAACAAAAAGATAAATTTCTTCTTTAAGAATGTTTCTTGCTCCATCCTTGTAAAGAAAATAATAATAATAACTGTAAACAAAGAAAGCCAGTCCTGAATCTGTCCTCAGATGAACTGTCCATCTTTCTCTATCAAACATGCTCTTTTAATTCCATCGGTTGAAAATAATTTGGACGGTGACGGACATAGTATGAAAATTCTTCAGAGAAAACTGATGCTAATTACTTTAAAAGATGAGTGAATTGGACAGCGGTCACCAACAGTGGTCCGTGAGGTCCAAAAGGTTGGCGACCAGTGAATTAGAAGAAATGAAAGCAAGTGGCCATTTAACCAGCATCCATTGTCTGCCAGGCAGTCGGGTAGGCATTTGACATTTATGTATATTATGCTTAAAGGAGCCAAAAAAATTTTTCAGTGGAAGCTGATGCTTTCTCTAAGAGGTTAAAAGAGCCTACATCACAGGAGCAGAGAGCGATGAGCGGAAGTGCCCGATCAGACCATATTCCGCATTGCCAGCAAAGCATGTTCTTTCTTACATGCTCGCAAGTATGCATTATGAATGCACCAAATCCACAGGCGGGAGGCATAGGCCATACTCAGAAAGTACCTGGGAGAAATTAACCCCCACACCAAGTCGATCAGGCCATGCGCGTACTAGTAGCGTGATTTATGCCCTCCCAGTAATTGGGAGGTCAATGAAGGAGAAGTGCTCTTATGAGCTGGCTCCCTTCATAAGAGCTGAATATCTGTCTCCACGTGGCAGAGTTCCATCGTGACTCACAGCGTTTTAAAAGTTGAGCTTCCTCTCCCAGGAGAAGAGTGGAATATTCCAGGTGATCAGAAGAAAACCCAGAGGAAACTGAAGGAGTTTTGGCTTGGGGTGCAGCAGGCAAGAAAAATGTTTCCAACGAGCCAGTGTGAAGGACTCTCTCTCACCTTGTAGGGCAGAGAGGAGACACAGCAGCCCGCAGGACAAGTAGGAGCTCTGTGATCAGAGGTGGAACGATTCAGTCTGACGTGGCTCTGACTTCGGAGCCAAGACCACCCACAGAGCGCCCTTGGCAAGCTGCACTCAGACTCCCGGCTCAAAGGACAGGATGGACCGTGAACCACAGTGCGCAGACTCGGCTCATTGGCTCTGGGATGTCCAGCCGTGTCAGCACACCCAGAAAGGAACCCTGTCAACCTGGCCCTCCAACATGTCCTGGGAAGAGACAGAAAACGAAGGCGGCTCTAAACACCAGGGGCAAACCCTGCCCAGGAAAGAGTCTTTGAAACAGCAAAAATCTTTTTCCTGCAGAATGACATGGGTCTGTGGTGGTTGTTGTCTTTTGTTTTTCAATGTGTTTATAATGATTTGCTGAATGAAAATACGGACTTCATATTTTCCCCTTAATATCCTTTTTCTACCTGGAAAAAGGTACTTGATCCAAGACTGTATTTTGAGCACTTTTTACTTTGATTTCAATCTGAAAATTTGGACAAAGCAAAATCGAGGTAGATACAACTTCCTTGCATTCTGAATTTTCTCTCATCATCCCCCAACTTATATAATGTTTTTTTTTTTCAAGTAAATTATTTGTGAGATAATTATGCACAAATAAATCAAAATTACTTTTAGGTCTTTTACAGTCTTTGTATTCATTAATCAATTTAGATTTGGGATGATTTATATTTTGATGTTCAATCCATAATTAGGGCATTTGTAGATTTGTAGATAAGCTCTTCATAGATCTTTGATGTTTCATGAATATCAGCAAGGAGAAATTATCATTAATTATCTATGCCTGAAACTGTTCAATTTATCTTGACTGAAAAAAAAGCTGCTCAAAGTGCTAAACTCTCCACTAGCCCAACTTCCCTGAGCCTAATCTGTCCTCCCCACTTAGGCTCACAACGTCGCAGAAGCTAGAAAGGAAGAGTGTGCAGTTATGAGCATGGTTCTGTCCACTGTGATAGATGCTTTGTCCATGGTCTATGCTGGGCATTGAACTTGAGATTCCTCTTCCCTGACCTGGATCACATACCCCACAGGTGTCTGTACACTCATGAATATCCTCCACTCCACTCACTCTCTGTCCCATCTCCCTGTTCTCTTCATGGAACTTGCAACCATCTGAACATGCGTTGTTTTCTTTGTGTGGTCTATTCCTATAAACCATTAAAAGAAAGTTCCATGAGAGTGAACTCCGTCAGCCCTGCCTCCACTACATCTGAGTGCTTAGAACGGGGCTTGTCATTGAGGATTACATGACTTTTAAACGGATGTGTGGAGACCTTGAAGCAGCCAAGGTAAAAGCAAGCACGAGGGCTGTGATGGGAGGAGATAATGTTGTAAAATAAATAGGGGTTGTTGCCAGGCGGGTAAGCAGAGAGCAGATCTGTGCAGCATGTAAAGGAAGGTTGGGCTTTATCCAAAAGTAATGAAAAGGAGTAAGCCTTAAGCAGCTGTGTGATACCATCAGATCTGTGATTTGAAAACACTGTTCTAGCTGGAGTGTAGAGAATGGATTGAGGATCAAACTGGAAGAAGAGCAGCCGGTATTGAAGAATGTCACAGTTGTCCACATGAGAAATGACAGTCTCTTGGACCAGGGTGGAGGCCATAGCAATAGAGAAGAGCAATTGGATTTTAAAAGTATTTGAGTGATATCACTGAGTTGATGTCATGGATAATTGGATATAGCAAGTGAAGAGAGAGAAGACAGTGTTGATTCCCAGCCTTGAGCCATGGATGAATGATGGAGCCATTGCTTTTGCTGGGAAACGACAGAAGAAAGAGATCGCACTCGCTGTACAGGGTGATAGTTCAGTGACAGTGTGGACTGGAGAGGACTCAGACTTTCCAGTGGATACTTCTACTGGGCAGATGGGCATACATGTCTACAGCTTAGGTGGTTAGGCTAGAGGTAACACATTTAGGAGGGATCTGCATTTCTGTTGGTTATGGTTAGCTGGTTGGTTTTGCCGTCACCGTATATTGAGAAGACTGTGGAGTCGAACTGCCTACATTTAAATCCTGGGTCCCTTCCACTTTTGTGGAGTGATCTTGGCCACCTCACTTGTTATCTGTAGTTTTCTCACCTGCAAAATAGAGTTAATAAAAGGACCCACCTTGCAGGATTGTTCTGAAGGTGAGATGAGATAAAGGAGGTAATAAGCATGAAACATGGGCTTGTGTAGAGTAAACTCTTAATAGAAGACAATAATAATTAGCCATTTTGGCATTTCATAAAGGGCCCCAAATGCGCGGGTTGTTGTTAAACAAAGGGGTCATGCAGAGGCAACAGATCCTCACAGGTTACCGCTGTGCCCTATGGTCATCCAAGCATAGATCATAGAGTTCGATCTTCAGCAACTGTGATACTTTAGCTTCTATTTGCAGGCCGATGCCTTTGATTGTTATAGCAAGTACTGACACCATTTTCTTACAGATTCTAGTCCTTGTTTATCCTGGTCACCAGATTATCTTTCTATGATCTTTGAGAAGTAGTTACTGGCACACAAATATGATCGTACTAGTAAGGAAGCACTGATAGGAATTAAAGCTACTTTTCCTAAATTCTGTCGTAATTATTTTTCCTGACCAATCAATGAAAAAGCATTCAAATTGTAATATTATGCTTCCCAGAGGCCTTTGCTGAAACTTGCCACTGAGTAGGCGGATCCCTTTCTACCTGTAATAGATGACATATGTCTAGAAGCATAAGTAACTTGATCAGCTGTCATTATCTTGCTCGTCTCCTTCATCAAAAGACACTGTAGGAAGGAACTGAGACACTAAGGAGAAACAGGAATGTGTGTGTGTGTGTACACACACACACACACATATTCTCATGCACATACCTATATACATATGCAGAGTAAACTATAATGGAATGTGAATTACAGACACAGGATAGTTTATAACATGTGACCCTACAATCACATTGTCCAGCAGCCTCATCACACGGATGCAGTATTTGAAATAAAAAGAGATGGGATGAACCTGGTCCGTATGGCTCAGTGGTTGAGCATCAACCTATGAACCAGGAGGTCACGGTTTGATTCCTGGTCAGGACACATGCCTAGGCTGTGGGCTCGATCCTCAGTGCAGGGCGTGCAGGAGGCAGCCAATCAATGATTCTCTCTCATCAATGATGTTTCCATCTCTCTCTCTCTCTTCCTCTACCGTCCTGATACTTTTAAAATTTTATTTTTAAAAAAAGAAAAAGAAATAAAGAGATGGGATGAGTTGTCAGAGTTCATGCAGTGATATGTGGTGGAATCATGAGAGAATGTTGGTCTCCAAACTCCCAGCCCAGTGTTTCTCCACTACGCCCAATTAGCAGGTTCACTACTGCACTCTACAGTAATCAGTTCTGATGGGATATGAATATGCTTGTTGTATTCAAAATTCCGTATCTCCACTAGTAATTAGCCATACGCGAATGAAAGTTAAACCGATTACCTATGTCTTCTCTATTTAACCATATATCATAGCATCAAAAATAAATACCCCAAGATAGACAATGAAAAGATTCATACTGCGAGTCATTTCTGCAAGAACTTTGAAAATAAGGCTGACATCTGTTACAAAGAAGGATTAATTAGGTATTACTTTAAATGATGAATTCTGGCTCTGTTTCCCCAGAGAACAGTTGGTAAATGTACTGTTCTAATTAGGGATTTAGATCAAAATACCATCTTATTCTAATCATGAAGTCTATTAAGATTTTTATTAATACTATCAGTTTTACTAACTATGTACATCGCACATGTTTATATGACAAGCACAAATACTTTTCCTTGGGTGAAAAAAAAACAATCTTGGAAATGGCATTAACATGTATAATTACTGGTTATTAATTTAGGACTAAACTGCACTGTAATCCCCTTTTGTCACAGCTGGCTTTCTTCGTGATACGTTATTAAACATACTATGTTGTTAAAATCTGAGAAGATCCCGCAAAGAATTGACAGGAAAAGTAAGGCTATGCCCAGAGGTTGGCTGATGTGGCTCAAATATTGCACTCAAATTCGGCATAAAGAACTAGTTCTTCCAAAAGTAATTGTTCTACTTATATTTATTGTTGAAAGTATTACAGCTGTCCCTCTCCCCGCCCCCCTCACATTGACCCTCTCTACCCTGCAATCCCTGCCCCAGGCCTTCACTGCACTATTGTCTGTGTCCATGGGTTATGCATATGTGCATATAAGTTCTTTGGTTATTCTCTTCCTCCTCCTACCCTCTCCCCTCCACGCCCCCCCCTCCCATACCTCCCCTTTGAAATTCATCAGTCAGTTTCATGCTTCTGTCTCTGGATCTATTTTGTGTATCAAAGTTTATTTCGTTCATTAGATTCCACATATGAGTGAGATTATCTGATACTTGTCTTTCTCTGAGGGATTTACTTTGCTTAGCATAACAAAAAGTAATTTTTAAAAGAAAGCACACGCCAGGAGCTATACCTCTCAACCAGGGTCCTCCTATATCACCTGAATCCAGTCGTCTATCTGACTTGCCCAGCCCCTACAGTGCAGATAACAGAAAAGAGAAAAAAGACAAGAAAACAACACAAATTAGAATACGAAGTCCTGCACTGAAGTCCTGCCTGTATTGCCTAAAAACCTCCGTCACTGTGGCTGGTTACTTAAGGCCCTAACCTCTTCCTACCTCCATGTTCTCCAGGGATAAATGATGATGACGATACACCCATTTCTCCAGGGTTATTATGAGAATTATATGAGATAATTTATGGATATAATATACAGGATTCCTCAAAGAATCATTTATTTAGTGCTTTTCAAGAACTCGCCTAGATTTTGTGTTACACATTTTCCATAAGCAGGTTGGGGAGGGGGGAGGGTGGGGAAGGGGAGCGTGTGGGAGAGGAGGATGGGAAAAGGTAAAATGAAAATATACGTATGTGTGTAAAAAATATTAAATTGCTTGCAGATTTCTACCAATAACATGCTTATTTTTAATGGATGTTTAACTCCTTTGGTTCTCTCTAAATCTCCTCTGCTGGCTACTCTAAATCTCCTCTGCTGGCTACTCTTCACCCTCTCAATGTTAGAGTTCCTTAGATTCAGACATAGTACTTCTTTTCTTAGAGTCTCTTCCTGAGTGGTCTCATCCATTTCCATGATTTTCAATACTGTCTGTGCTAATGATGCCCAAATTGATTTTGCCAGTCCTGACCCCCAGAATGACAGACTCATATCCAATGAATGACAGCAGGCCCTCAAACAACATCATTTCATTCAGTGTAGTTTCAGGCCATTGCAAACCAACTTGTCCAGTATGAAGCCCTTATCCATCCTCTCTTCCACGATCCCACTCTGTGGCTCCTCATTTCACTCAGAACACAAACCAATCTCATGAACATGGTCCCAAGGCTCTGCATGACTTGCGTCCAGATCTTTAAACTCGTCTCATGCTTCCGCATGGCAGCCTCCTTGACCCAATTTTAGTTCCTGGAGAACACCACCCTCTTGCCAGCCTCAGGATTTGCATGTGTTCTTTCTTCTGCCTAGAAAGCTCCTTCCCTTCTGCCCACCCATCAGTAAACAGTGTTAACTTGGCCAAAACCAATTCATCTATTAGGGTTCAATTCAAATCTTATATCCGCCCACTCTCCAATCTAAGCACCCACTTCCCAGCTGTTATCCTCGCTCATAGACTCTAGTTAATTTACTTCATAGAAGTCATGACAGTGTTTAATTATATAACTGTGCATGTTTATGTCCAACTCCTCTAGTGAATGATAAACTCCATAAGTAGGGAAATTATCTGTTTTATTTGCCACTGGTTCGTAGCCAGGGTTCAACATGCATGAGTTCCTGAACTAAATGAATAAAAGTCCATTGCTACCAACCTCAGCAGATTAAGCTATTTAGTCTTTGTAATGATATCTAATCTAATAAAAGAGTAATATGCAAATTGACCCTCACTCTAAGACACCCAAGCCACGCCCACCAGCCAAGCCATGCCCACCAGCCAATCAGAGCGGGTGTATGCAAATTAACCCAGTCCAGAAGCCATGGAGCTGGAACAAGCAGGAGGCTTCTGTTGCAACTGCCTGACTAGGCCAGCAGGCCTCTGCTCAAGCAACAATATTTCAATGTTTCAAATGTTTCAATTGTAGAAGCCACAGAGCTGAAGCAAACAGGAGGCTTCCATTGCCTGCCTAGGCCTTGGGTAAATGGGAGCTGTGGGCAGCCTGAAAACAGCCGTCAGCCCCTCACCCAGGCTGGCCAGGCATACCAGCAGATGGACATCCCCTGAGGGGACCCAGACTGCGAGAGGGCACAGGCCAGGCTGAGGGACCCGCCAGAGTGCACAAATTTTTGTGCACCGGGCCCCTAATTATATATAATATTGTCCATGTATATTATATAAAATCTGAATTTACATAAAGTTCTCTCATTTACAAAGTGTCTTCATTTTGTATTCCTGCATTTGAACTCCCAAACACAAGAGACCTACTGAAATTCACATTGCTGGTAAGATGACAAATCTTTAGATTCTCATGCCCAATATTCTTTACATTAGATTGCTCCAAATTTTAAACTTTTGGACAAACAGAGCAGAAGTACAACTTCAGTTTTCCACTTATTCTTGATACCTCCAATTGACTTTTCTATGTAGGACATTATATTTGAGAACATGCAGAAAATATTCTGTCTACCTGTGCTGAGAACGATGGTATGTTCAGAAAAACTTCTGCTAAATGTAGGATAGTCTGAATTTTATGGAAACATATCAGCTCAAATGTTTTCACAGATACTATCTTTTGTGCTCGCTTAAAGGAATAGTGTTCAACAAATATCTTTACAATTACAACTTGTCAATATGTTGACTCTTTTAATCCTTTTTGAATGTTTCAAGAAATTTGGATTCTCCAAAATCATAGCTCCTTTCAATTTCATTTTATTATGCCACAGAACATAACTTTATATAAGTAAAACCAAAGCTGCATCAAATTCAATTTTAGATATGTTTGAGTCTGGAAGAAACAATTTTTAAATCATCCTAATTGTCCTATAATTCCATTGATCTTTTTTTATAGCCAAGTTCTCTAATATTTTATGTTGTGGTGAAACAATTGGAAGTATTTAATCACAGTGTAAGAGTGGGATTTCAACTTTGGAAACTTTGGAGGGAAATTCAATTATGAAAACAAAACACGCAACACAAGTAGATAGACACTGAAATTTATCCCTACAAAACAAACAGTTTGACAGATTAAATGATGCGCATGTGACTGTTTTGTACATGACTTAGTTTTAAAATCCTATATTGTGTATCTCATCTGGTGATGGCCCACACAAAGAGGAAATAAATGCTGCCATGATGATACTTGTGTGTGCTCAATATCAGCCCTTTCACAAAAATTGTGTAGTTTCATTCCCCGTGTAGATTTGGATAAATTATAGCTTATATTTCAAAAAATAAAATACTGTAGCTTGTTTGGATATAAAGTATGCATGTACCCTATCACATCTCCTGTACAGGTCTGCATCATGAGGTTTTTTTTAATTTAGGAGGAAACCATTTTTTTTTACCATATTTTATGTGGTAATGCAAAATGTGTAGTCATGGTGCCACCGTGAAAACAAACACATCTTCAGAATTCACCTTTACAAGTGAGTTAACAACAGTGTTCAAAATAATGTCAGAGGTTTCACATTCAACATAATGAACTTCTAAAGTTTACTGAAATTCTACGGCTTCACTAAAAGGACTTGAACCATTACCAGAATGTCCACCTGTTCTAGTTGCAATGTGAGGACGGACATACCTGAACATGAACTCTCCCTGCTAGGACATGACTTATGAGCACATCTGAATGTGAGTGAAGTTCTTCAACTAGGAAAGCCACACGTGAACACCTACCCGGTCACTTTTCCTGGATGTAAGGGAGTCACGGAATCATCTACAGCAACTTTCATTTACAACCATCACTCAGTCCCCATCCCTGCGTCCAGGGCGTGCTGCTGCCTCAGGCCTGGTTCTGCGATTACTTGATGATGTCCGTAGGCCTCTTGGTAGGGGAACTGTGTTAGGAGTCATCTCTGTTATCATGTTGATGATGCCACCCCCCCCTTCTTTAAATTATTCTTAAAATGAAAATGTTAAATATGCAAAGCATTAACTCCTTGGTAGTCTTCATCTTTGTTTCCTAAACAGGATCCCAGACCCCAGACATAGCACCCTTTCATCTGGGGTTTTCCTCCATTGAGTTGTCACCAGGGGTTCCAAAAGTGCCTTCAGGGTGGGCATTAAGTGTAGGTTGTTTCATCCACGCTCGTTTCCCTTTTTTCAGGATGCAACTATTTTTCCCCCCTTGCTCTGATGTCGCTTTTGACCCTGAAATCAATATTGCTTTTGCTAATTCAAATTGTACCTCGTTCCTGGTTTCCTTCAGAGGATTCCACCAAGCATTCGCATCTCTTGCTCTCGTCACATCCTCTGTTAGCGTATCCAACAGGACTGTGGCCTGTGGAGAACAGGCCAACAGCGGGAAGTGATAGCAAACGTTGCAGAGTGGAGGTAGGGTACCGTACTATCGGGATCGCCTCGCCAGGCAACGGTATGGCTTAGAATCTCATGTCACAGTTGCCAGTTGAATGACTTACTTTGTTTTTCAAACTCGCCATTTCTTGGAGTGCCACGTATGTCTTAGAATGCACTTTGTCAGTATAAACATAGAGTGTCTTTCATTTCTAGAATGGTTCCCCCCTGAGCAGCAGAGAGGGCCAAGAACATACACTTATAAGAGGGCAACCATTACAAGACTGGCGGGCTGTGAGACTGTGACCATTTCCTGCCATCATGTCCCTGTCCCTCTCCCTCCAGGCGCGATGGCTGCCTTTCCAGTGTCTGGAATGGCTGATTTCTACACACCCTCAATTCTCAGATGCTGAGATCATCCAAGGACCCACGCCATTAACACCCTCACAGAAAGACAAAGAAGCACACATAAGCGAACTTGCCATCCTTCCTGAAACAAAGACATTCACACATGGACCAGATATTCATTCCACCCTCGGGGGGTAGCTACACTTCAGAAAAATGTTTCAGAGATCTGCTTTGGAGGTCTGAGAGAGTGAATTCAGCCGCCATTTCAATGCTTCTGTTTGGCATCAGGAAACAAAATCAGATGACCATGAAGCCACGTAGAGCCTCAAAATAATTCCAATAAACCCATGAAGCCTCACCTCTGGCTGTAACACTACGACCCGCTGAGGCTGGTTAGGAGTCGCTCTGCTGCTCAGGTTCAGTTACCATGGGAGAAAAATTGTCAGATTGAGCTGTCATCCCAAAACGAATAATAATGATAATAACATGTGCACCTAATTGGCTTAGGGTTTCTTATTATTATTCATACAATTACGATTTGCGTCTATAGAAAACATGGCCATTATTTGTAAATTGCTTTTTCAGAAAAGCAAGTTATCCCTATTGAGGTTGTGGCAGGAGTTAGGAAAATTCATAAAATGTGCAGAAATTACAGCTGAATGCAGAACGGGCATATCAGTACCTCAGTAGAAACACATTTCCAACTTCCCGATACGCTTGGCCTCTGTCCCATGCGGCTAATTACTTCCCGGCTCCGATGGGCAAAATGGTTAGCAATCGGCTTGGCAGTAGGGGAAGAGATACGTTTCGTTTTCCTTTCTTTCTTTCCCGATGGAAAATTGTGCAGCACTGCAGCGCTGAGCAAGTTATTCTTAGCAGCACGTCTCCTCAGACACTCTGATGGCAGCCTGGGGAATATTAAATGTGGGATTAATAAATCATTACAGCCATGTGGGCAATCTTCGACGTGTATTCAAAGGGAGTTTTGACTGGGTGAAGCCTTTGAAAAGGATACACGTATTCATTTCAGTTTAGATGCGTTCCAGCATTAAGGCGCCAGTCTTTACACGTTCCCCGCCTACTTCACGTATGGAATTATTTTATCCGTCACTGGTGCACCACGCCCTCTGGGGAGAAGGCGATAAAGATGTAGCGGCCGGTGAAATGCAGTGAACAGCCATGTAGGGCAGAAGGAAAAGAGCATCGTCAACAGGGAGAATCCGAAATCAGAAGCAGGATTTTTAATTAGGGGGATGCAGTGAGTCAGCTGGAATCTGTCTATGTCACGAGAGCAGGAGCGTTGTGTTATTGTTCTGGAAAATGCTGTCAGACATGTCATGAGCAAACCAAGCAGAAAAGCCAATTTCAGTCTTATTCCCGGCCTCTCCCTCTCTCCCGAAGAGTACAGAGCGATGGGAGCTTATGTACCCACGTGCGGGATGTATAGGATGATGATAGCATTTGCCGCCTGGCACAGGCAAGGTGAGTCTAGGGTCCCGCATTCTCTGGGGGGGAAAAGCACCCTAATCCCTATAAGAGCTCAAAGTCCCTAATCATTCAGTTATGAAGCTGCTGTTCCCTCTTTTTGTTCCTGGTGTCCTGAGATACGGGTTTCATTCTGTGTAACTGAGAAAACAGGTTAGTGACATGAAATTAGCCCACAGTCCCGTCTAGTAAATGACCCCCAATATGCAAATCCTTATAGGTCTGATTTTAAGCCTGTGCTCCCCAACCTCTGCGTCACCAGAGATTTTACAAGCTGATGATTACTCTATTGTGATATGTGTCCCAAGTTCATTGTCCACAAACAAAGGTAACAAGCATGATTGTTGGACACAGAGTGATGGAAAAGCAAGGCTGGCTTACCTTCTCACAGTAAAGAATAACGGGAAAGGGGCTGATTCTCTAGCGAGGCTGCCTGTGTTCATCATATCAGCTATTATGATACCAGCCATGCCCACTATCGGGGTGACCTTGCGCTTAAACTCGCCATGACTGAGATTCCTCTTCTGCTAAGTGCACATCACAGTACTTAATTCAGAGGGTTAGTTACAAATTAAATGAATGAATGAATAAAGCTTCAGAATGGCTCCTGGCACCTATGAGGTGCTATAGAAGTGATTCTTGTTAATATCCTTACCACTACTACCCCTACCATGACTTGGGAGGGCTGGGGCCAGTTAGAGAAGTAACATTTAGTAGTAAGTACTACACAGATGTAATCATGGTCCTACAGATAAGAGTAACTGTGTTTCCAGCTTTCATTCAAACAGGAAGTCACCCTTTCTGTCAAAGGGGATATAATCCTTCTTCCTCACAAGCCATTGCTTTAGTTGCAGAAGGCCATGATCTCCAAAGAAGAGACATTTTTTAAAAATGCTCAGTTTAGCTATGGCTAGGGTGTTCAGTGATTGAACATCGACCTATGAACCAGGAGGTCATGGTTAGATTCTTGGTCAGGGCACATGCCTGGGTTGTGGGCTCAATCCCCAGTAGAGAGTGTGCAGGAGGCAGCCAGTCATTGATTCTCTCTCATCATTGATATTTCTATCCCTCTCTTCCTCTCCCTTCCTTTCTAAAATCAATCTCTCTTTATAAAAGCCTAAGTGACAGGTCGACTGTTCGTTCATCTATCTGACTGGTAGCTATGATGCATACCGACCACCAGGGGCAGACGCTTAACACAGGAGCTGCTGAGCTTGGCAGCTGTGGTTCTCAGGTGGTGTACCCAGAACCAGAGAGGAGGGAGCCCGATTCTGGCGTGTGTCACCTGAGAACCACCCTCTCGCAATCTGGGACCCCCTCGGGGGATGTAGGAGAGCCTGTTTCAGCCCGATCTCCACCGGCCAGGCCAAGGGACCCCACCAGTGCACGAATCCATGCACTGGGCCTCTAGTAAAAATATAAAAATAAAATAAAATGCTCAGCATAGAGATATACACAGACAGCTGGGGATGACGAAGGCTCAACTAACAAAACACAAGAACGTCGAAAGCAGGCAAAGCCTCCCACAGGAACCAGCTGTTAGAGAGTCACGTCTAAGGACTAGTCTCTGAGCAAGTGCATCAGCGGAGACCTGGAGCGCAGTGGCAGAGTCCAGCTGCCCTGACGGCCGAGAGCGAAGCCATGCACAGAAGGGGGCGGGACCTGGGACAGAGGCATCTCCATGGCTGCGCCTGTTCAAAGCTTCTGGTGATTTGTGAGCAGAGAAGAAAAGGAGCCTGACCTCAGGAAGCTTGTAGAGCCTTGGGGATGTGCTGTATTACACAAAAAGTACCCAGCGCTTAGTGCACCAGGTTTCCCTCTATTCGTGGAACCCTAATGAAAAAGTGCCTTCGGGTCTTGGAAAGGAAGTTGTCTGAACGGGCTGGGCCCCACTGGGCAGTTAGATTTGACATTCTGGAGGTCAGCGTGTCCAGCACAGTAGCACTCACAGTCCCTCTTGACAAGGCTTGCTTCTGAGTGGGCTCTTCTTCAGCTTGTCCTGGTGGGATCTCAGTCTCCCCTCGGCTTTTTCCTCCCTTTTCAGCAGAAGGAATCACTTGGACAGGTTTGTTGAGAGACCCAGTGGATGGGTCACTGAGAAGACAGTAGATTTCTTTTTTTTTTTCTTAGTCCTCCCCCAAGGATATTTTCCCATTGATTTTTAGAGAGAGTGGAAGAGAGAAGAAAAGACAGAGAGAAACATTGAGGTGAGAGAAACATAGATTGGTTGCCTTCTGCACATGCCCAACCAGGGCCCTGGCCAGGGAGGAATCTGCCACCAAGGCACGTGCCCTTGACTGGAATCAGACCCGGGACACTTTGGTCTGCAGGCCATCGCTGTGTCCACTGAGCCAAACCAGCTGGGGCTGTAGATTTTAACAGACTCCTCTCCTCCAGCCACTCAGCTTCACTCTTCCCTAAAACCCCAAGTCTGAAGGATTTAAAATAGAACTTCAGACATTATGGAGCTGAGTCATCAAAGGGTTTGAAACCTGACACTGGATAGAGGGCCGAGAGAAAGTAGCATCTGATCTAATGCCAAGAGCTCCCAGCAGCGCAGCTGGTCCCCTGGAGCAGAACAGAGGGAAACGGGAGTGGTGAGGCCTAATTGAATCGAAATGGGCTCCTCTGACATACGGGGAATCAAAGCTTTCAAATGACAAATTAAAATAAGGAGTCAAGAAAGCAAAGCGGTGTTCTCTCTCTCTTTCCTGGAGGCTGTTAACTTGTCTAAGGCAATGGCTCCAGATTGTAGAAAAAGCTCTGGTCCATAAGGATGGTTTCAATGGTCCCCTACAAAGGAAGACATGGGGGCAAGTTTTATCACTAAGTGTCATTATTTCAAGGATCATTTCTTATTCCGGGAGTGTGTTCTCCCTACATTTTCATATTAAAATGTCCTTTCTTTAGAAGAGATGGTGATAATACAAGGTAGTTTGTTTTTTTTTCACTTCAGTGCCCTTACTGATCAAACTTACAGGGGAAAAAATAAAAATTATAGGTCAAAACACTTTATCCCCACCCCCAATCATAAAAACAAGTTCTGGCCCTAGCTGGTTTGGCTCAATGGATAGAGAGTGGGCATTTGGACTGAAGGGTCCCCCGGCTCGATTCCAGTCAAGGGCACATACCCAGGTTGTAGGCTTAATCCACAGTAGGGGGCGTGCAGGAGGCAGCCAGTCAGTGGTTCTCTCTCATCATTAATGTTTCTATCTCTCTCTTCCTCTTCTTTCCTTTCTGAAATCAATGAAAATATATTTTTTAAAAAAGTTCAGATTTGTGAAAAATGGAAGTCAGACCTACCAACCCAAGGCAGTTCTCTTTCAGGGGGTAGATCAGAGTGACTTTGGCACCATTTTCAAAGCAGACACTGCCCCTTCCCCACCCCGCCACCCTAACCTTCACCCCCCCCACCCCCACCCCTGCCTGCCATAGGGAACTCTCAGAAGGAATGTGAGGGAAGGGGAAGGAGATGTGTATTTTTATATAAGATTCTGATTCAGGCCCTAATTGGCATCACAGTTCCCAGGAAGAATGAGCAACTACCATACTCGGGAGACCCATATCTTCTTTGCTTTTGTATTTTTCTTGAATGTATTCATTCACCCCTGTGAACAGGTGGCGAGTCATTTCCAATGGCTTTTCCTGAATAAGACAAATAATATTTCAGGAAACAAGTTTCTATGCTCCACATACAAAAGATCTTTGAAGAAGCAGCTTCAAGCAAACAATGATTCTTTTCATAAAGAATCATAATATTAAGACTCTACGGGTATAAACCAATATGTTCTTGATGGTGGTGGCAAGCTCAATAAAGTCCTTGAGCTAATTTTAATGGGAAAAGTGTGTTGTCTACAAACTGAATCTATAAATATATATTTCTTGAGCTCTAGAAGAAAACTACAGGGAGAAATGTTCAAACATATTCAAGCTAGGTAAGATGGGTGGAAGAATAAAAGTAAATCGGGATTCCTTTAACACTGTCCTTAAGAAGATCTGTCTAATAGTATCATTTGGTTCTGTCCCAGCGGAACAAAATGGCCTGTGTATATATACCAACCTCTTCCGCAGCTGGTTTCCATGAAAGACTTCCTTTCCTTACCGTGTAATTGCAACTAAGGCTCTCCCTGTGTCTCCCCTTCCCCCTCCTCCTCCCCCTCCGCCCTGCCAACATAACATGTGTCTCAACTCCCACGTAAACCCACTCGTTCTCCAATGCCTGTTTTGTTCACACAAACACTGAACCTTTAGCAGGTGCCAGGCATGTGCTACGCCCCAAAAGGCCATGCAGGGCAATGATAGGTTTTAAGCAGATGTGTGTTTTCACTGGAATATGGCTCAGGAGACACCTTGGGTCGAAACAAGGATATTCATACCTTGGCTCAGTGGATAGAGCATCGGCCTGTGGATCAAAGGGTCCCAGGTTCGATTCCAGTCAAGGGCACTTACCTCGGTTGTAAGCTCCTCCCCGGCCTGGGCCCTCATCAGGGAGGGAGGGAGGAATGGAAGGAGGAAGGGAGGAAAGAAGGAATGAATTAGGAGACTTCTGTAATGATTTAGGACAATGACCATCAAAGTGTGTTCTCTCAATCAGAAAAATCCAAGTCACGTGGCCATTAGCAATGCACACTGTATGGCCCATGAAACACAGGCTCAATGGATAGAGAGCCTTCCAAGATGTCAGACACACACTGACATCTGTGAGCCACAGACTTAAGGGCCGTGGGAGACAAGTTAGGGGTAGTGGGTTGGAGAGCAGCAAACACACTTTCCAGATGTTACTGAACTAAAAGACATCGTGACCAGTTAGATGACTAGAAAGAAGGGAGATGAAATGTTGAAGTTTATGATTTGCATGATGGATGCCTAGGAGAGCCTTTCAGAGGGAGAGAAATACAAGAACATATCGGTGTAGGGTGTTCAGGGTAGAAAATAAATGCTTATTTCATATGGGGAGGTGTCAGCTGAAATATTGGGCATTCGGATGGAGACATTCAGAATGGTACTTTAATAGAGAGATCTGAACACAGGGAGAAGGATTAAGATAAAAGTGATCTTAGAGGTTATTAAAGTTGAAAACGGGGGGGGGGGGGGGGGAGGGAATGGAGAACAGGGAAGTCACCCAACAGAGGCTGAGAAGAAGTGAAGGAAACAGAAGACAGAATCCAGAAAATACGACCATTTAGAGAGCAGATAATGGCAGAACCCAAAGGGAGCCAAAACGTAATTGTGGTATTTTAGAAATTCAGCAAGGCCAGGCTTTTCAGAAGGAGGAATTAATCGATAGTTTTAAATATCACAAAGAGATCAAGGTAAGGAGAGAACCCCGTCAGTTGCATTTAGAAATGAAGACAGTTGTGACTTTGCTAAGAGAAATTTCAATGGTGATTGTTCCAATAGACTCTTCCTCTCCTGGGGTTTCAGCTGAGACCCCAAAATCACAACCAATAGATGCAGGTAACCTCCGTATTAAAAAACAATATGTTAGCCCTAGCCGGTTTGGCTCAGTGGATAGGGAGTCATCCTGCAGCCTGAAGGGTCCCAGGTTCAATTCTGGTCAAGGGCACGTGCCCGGGTTGTGGGTTTGATCCCCAGTAGGGAGTGGGCAGGAAGCAGCTGATCAATGATTCTCTCTCATCATTGATGTTTTTCTCTCTCCCTTTTCCTTTCTCTCTGAAATCAATAAAAGTATATTTAAATCAATAAAAATATATTTAAACAACAACTAACCAATATGTTAGATCATTTATGAGGAATTTGCAAAGTTGGTGACCAAGAGTGTATGCTGTCTTCTAGGCTACCTCCAGGCTGTGAGGGAAGGCAGAGGATTCACTGGGGGTAGGTTAGAGTTGAAACTCACTGGGAGATGTGGTCTTTGTGGTAGCTGTTGACTTTCTCGTTGCCCATCTCCACCACACCAGGTGGATGGAATTGGGGGATGCCAGGTGAGATGGAATTGGGGGTGCCCAGAGAAACACTGAGAAATGACTTGTATGCCCTGGAGATCGGGGATCACAGTGCTGGTGGCACCCAGCTTCCCTCCTGGAGAAGTTTGAAGGTGGGTGCATGACCCACCCTGACAGCAGTGCAGACAGAAAGAGCTCAGGTGTAGCAAGCTGTCACTTGGCCTCATGAATCCGTAGAGAGCCAGACTTGCACTGGTTTTGTTTTATTTTAGAAAGTGCCCCATAGCCACCAGAAAAGAAGCTAAGTGCCACAACTCTATTTTTTAAAAAATATATTTGTATTGATTTCAGAGAGGGAAGGGAGAGGGAAGGGAGAGAGAAAAACTTCATTGATGAGAGGGAATCATTGATCGACTGCCTCCTGCATGCCCCCTACTGGGGATCGAGTCTGCATCCCAGGCATGTGCCCCTGATCAGAATCAAACACGGGACCCTTCAGTCCACAGACTGATTATCTACTGAGCCAAACTGGTGAGGGTGACTTGCACTGTTTTTAAGTAAAACCCTGAAGGGGGAGACATAACCCCTGAGGACAGAGCATTTCACATGTTAGGGCACGAGGAGGAGGAGTTCCCCATGAGGAGTACCCCCCTGAGAAACCTACACAACAGCCAGTACTTGTGTGTCTGCTAAACAGAAGACTCAACACTTGATTATTACACACTGGAACCTCAAAAACACTGGAACTCATCATTAAACTATGAAGACAAATGTCTCATTCCACTAAGAGCAGCACCTCGCTCTAGCCAACTCAAAAAACATGACAAAATCCATTAGAATCTAATACACCAACAATTTCTTGCCTTTTACTTTGTCTTAGAGACCATCCTGTAGCATTTGATTCCAAGAAGAGGGGGGAAGGAGAGACCTCAAAAAGCTATAAATATCAAGTATTTTTGAGGATAAGCAGGACCATGTTTGCCAGTGTATTCGTTAAGGTTCTGCCAAACACAAGAGTTCTGTCTGAAAACTCTTCCTCCCTCCTGCAGGCGTGGGTCCCTCTCTCCATAGAAGATCTGCTGGCCGACCTGTCCTTTGACCATTCTCTGCCTACCCGACTCTTTGACCTATTTTTTAATGAATTTGTTTATTTTTAATTCTTTATTGTTGAAAGCATTACATTGTCCCCTTCCCTCCCTCCCCCCATTGTCCTCTCCCAGCCCGCCCCCACCCCCTGGCCCCGACCGGCACCCCACTATTGTCTGTGTCCATTGGTGATGCTTCTATGCATACAAGTTCTTTGGTTGATCTCTCACCCCATCCACCCTCCACTGCCTTCCCTCTGAAGACTATAGTGAACAGCATAAACTGATGAACAAAAATAGCTCCAGAGATACAGAAGCATCAACCAGACCGTCAAAGCCTCTTTGGCCTATTCTGGTATTTAACACCTCTGCCCATTGCCCCAGAAACACATCACCCTATTGTAACACAGCTGTCACCAGGAAAAGGTATGATAGCCAACGGCCAAGGCTGACACATCTTTAACTATTCGTGTGCCTGTGGAGGGTAAGGTATTGAATAGCAGAAATAGATAACTACAACAGATGCTTTCTTAAAAGCCTTTGATTTCCTCTCTATGTTGAATTGCTAATGGATTCTTTGCTCTCCAACATGAAGAACACCCACAGAGCTTCAGACTTTCACACATTACACCCGTGCCCCCGCCTGATGGACCGAGCCAACCATGGGAGGGCATCGTGCTACTGGGTGGCCACGGCCAGCAGCAGTCGTTACCAGCCAGTCACCATCACTGCCAAGGCTCTGCTTCTGTTTCGAGGCTCTTGTCTGAAATCTGAAACTCCATTGACATTTTCTAAAGTGTAAAGCTTCCCCTAAGCCTTGGCTCCATTTTCGTGTGAAATTGAGCTCTCCCACTTGGGTGTGGGTCTAGGCTAGAGTCCAGCCTCTCATCCTCCCAGACTTTGCCGGCTTGACAATCCTCCTGCCACCAGTGTGTCCAGAAGGCGGGCACCTCTGGCTCGACATCCTCCTTTCCGTCTAAGGTACACAGGCCGCGTGGCCTTCTTCCGGGACTTAATTCGTTCGCCAGTTCTTTCTGCCATCTTTTGAGGAGGACAATACTGGGGGAGCCTTTCTTCTTCTAACTTTGGAAATGTTTACGATATGGTTTGTTGGTTGGTTGGTTGGTTGGTTGGTTTGTCTAAGAAAGTCAAAATGAAGTATCTGCCAATTTTCTAACCATCCCTGTAAGTTAAATGCTACAACAGCAGTGAACCCTCTGAAAAAAAAAATCTTAAAGAAACTAGCAAGTTAGCTCAGTTTCCAGGAGTAATTACATTCAGAGTACAGCAACAACATTGGAAAAGAGCCCCAACCGAGTGTAAAATGAAATGTTGCAAAACTGTGTTGTTGTTTTTTAATTTCTTAACTGACATCATTCATAAAGAGTGAAGGTTAATGTGTAGGTAACAAGAGAAAAAAAATCCTTGTTTTAACTTGTGCCTAGTCCACAGGTGCAGTGTTAAACCAAAATAGGCACAAGAAGTCATCACCGAAGATGCAATTGTGACGATGACATTGTGATTCTCTTTGATGACTTTTACAGACAGGTATATTAAAATGTTTTTATTCCAAAAAATTTTTCAGTGGAAGACGTAGGAGATACAGACAATAGACGGATGGACAGATAGGGTTCTGCTATGTGACCTTCTGTTTCCAAGGACTGTGTGCTACTCTCACTGAGACAGCTATTCCCCAGCTTCTCTGAATTGCACTGGTGTCTCACACTGAATCTCCTGTTCGTCATTCTCGCAGTAAGCCCACAATGTGGGAAGCATTCAAGCACCAGGTGATGCCTGACCTGATCAGGAACTGAGAGATCATTCCTCATGATCCCAAACCATCCGGAAAGCATTGTGAAATGCCTGTCATCTCTGCCCACCCCCCCTCCCCCTAAATTCCAGTAGGGCCCCTTCCATTCGGTCACGTGACAGCGAAAAATACATTTCCAAATTCCCCTTAGAGGGGCTCCCCTCGCTGAGAACTGCCTGACTAGATGGTTTCTTCCAGTCTTCTGATTCTTTGATCTCCCACATACCAGCAAAAACCTCTCCTGATTCTTGCGTTTCAATAAGGCATGTTCTTCCTATGGAGTCATCCAGATTCCCAGACTTCTCCTGTTGCAGAAATGTCATTTTATACACATTCCTGGGGTTTGATGGATTTAACCAAAGTCAGTTCAAGAGACAATAGATGATAACAAAGCTCTGAGTGCAGCCAGTGGAACGGACTGGCTGTTAATCACTGTTGACTTCGTGTGATTGGTCGGAGCGTTTTCACAAATTTGGCATTTCTCTCTATTGTTACTGTCATGAATTTCTGCCTGATTGCCTCTAATTTCCAAGTTCTAAAGTCATGGCTATAAATAGCCCAAATCACCTAATCTCCGTGACATATTGTCATACATTTGGTCAAGTGCATTGTTGTGCAGAAGAGTTACTTTTGGCCATACTGCTAACGGTGTGCACGATCTTAAGTGGAATACTGTGTCTAAAACAGACGCTATCGTTCAAAAATTCACATTGTAAAAATATCAAAATAAACCTTTCATTCATGAGGAGGACATATTTTTCTAGACAAATTGTAATCACGTCGATATTTAGTAGCCTTGAATTTATTTTATTAAAGTTCAGCAAAATTCTTTCCAAGCTCATCTTTTCCACATGTCAGTTGACATGCATGAGAATTTGAGCATCTGAGCTGAGGTACCAGGGGTGTACTGGGCTGAGATGAGGAGGGAACTATCTTCTATCTTTCTTGTTTTGTTTTAACTGTTAATCCTTACCCAAGGATATTTTTCCATTGATTTTTAGAGAAAGTGGAAGAGAGAGACAGAGGGAAGCATTGATGTGAGACAGACACATCGATTAGTTGCCTCCTGCATGCACCCCAACCAGAGCTGGGGAACCTGCAGCCAAGGTATGTACCCTTGACCAGAACCAAACCCAGGACCCTTCAGTCTGTAGGCTGACACCCTATCCACTGAGCCAAACCGGCCAGGGCCCTCCCAGTTTTTACCCACCACACGTGGGTGTGGAACCGGCTCATTCTGCATCTCCACCCCTCCTACCAGTCTCAGTGTGGCTTTTTTACTCCTTAGTCATTGGACTTTCATTCTGTTAGATTTCAGGCTGCTCTGAATGATGGCTGTCCTGTAGGTTAGTTGTAATTTTGAGATGTGGTTGTGGGAGGAGGCGAGCACAGTGTTTATGGAGGTGCCGCCTTGGCCTGAAGTCAGATGGGTCATATTTTGAAAGAATGTGGCAAAACAAGATCTGAGGGTCAGGCAGATAAGGATAGATATGAATCAACCAAAGAACTGTACAAACCAGCACAAATGAAGGCCTATGAAAACTGCTACAGACCATCTAATTGCTGTCATAGGAATGGAAGGAACAATGGTAAAGATTCATAGGTATGTTCCAATGTTGAAAGCACAGAACCCACAGCGCTTCTATCGTCTCTGTTAAGAAAAGTTATTTTTACCTTTTAATAAGAAGAAAGAACAAATGTCATTGAAAGGAAATTGAAATCCTAATTCCTTGGAGCGGTGGAGATTCCTCAGGCTACAAAGGAGCAGGTCAGACCTATTTGAGAGCCTGTCTCTTTGGGGAAAACCTTTAACTAATGACTGACAAGAGTTGGTGAACAGTGGCCCTACCTCCTCGCTGCTCCAAATTGCCCTCTGTGCCGTCTCTGAGATGTTCAGCTGTCCAAACTATTTAAATAACTTGCTTCAGATAAATTATATTGCAGGAAACCTAAAGATACTAACTCCTCAGAAATTTTGGAAGAATCATAATAAATATGTAAGGATACATCTAATCGATATTTTCAATAAGTGCAAAGATATTTTATTGATCGATTATAGGATTTCCCCTAATGCTCCTGGACAGGATTGTAAAATGAATCATGGAAAGAATCGTTTGGCAAGCATTTGTCAAATGAAATTGTAATCTTTGGAGGCTGTGTGGGTTCTTTGTTCTGGTTAACCTGGATCTATAAGGGTTAAAAAGTCTCAGAATTCTTCCCATCAATTTTCAAACAGTTTGGTCACAGCACTTGTAATCCTGGCTGTCATAGTTTTGAAATAATGAAAAAAGTTAGAAATATATAGTAAGCTACAGACCTGTTTTTTATCTCAACACACACAAAAATGGTAGCACAAGGAGTCTTAACTAAATGGACATAGCTACCTTTAAAAAAAAAGTCTCAAAATAATTAAAAGGAGTGCATTTTGAAACACCCTGATTTCATTTTTCCCTGGTGAAAAAGGTGAAGAGGTTTGCAAGTACAAATTGATAGTTACATAACAATCATCGGAATGTAATGTACAGCATAGGGAATATAGACAATAATCTATATATATAAAAGCCTAAGTGACCATTCGACTGGTAGCTATGATGCACACTGACCACCAGGGGGCAGACACTCCTACCAGTAGGTTAGTTGGCTGCTGGGGTCCAGCTATATCGGGATTGGGCGAGTCAGGCCAAACATGCCTTGGAGTCCTCCCACAGTCCCTCCCTGGTTTCAGCCTGATCCCATAGCCCAGGCCAAGGGACCCCACTGGTGCACGAATCCGTGTACTGGGCCTCTAGTATTGTATTAACTGTGTATGGTGTCAGATGGGTACTAGATTTCATGGGGTGATCAATTTGTAAGTTATATAAATGTTTAATCATTGGGTTGTACACCTGAAACTAATATAATATTGCAAATCAACTATAATTGAAAAATTAAAAAATATTTTTTAAAAAGTCAGTCTAATCTAAGAACATCCGCCTTAGGTTGGCTTCCATCAGAAGACCTTGAGCAAGGTTAATAGTACAAGGTCAGGCCAGCTGGTGTGGCTCTGTGGTTGAGCGTCATCAACCTATTATCCAGGATTTTACAGTTCGATTCTTGGTCAGGGCTTGATTTCCAGTGGTGTGGGATGTGTAGGAGGCAACCAATTTCTCTCTCTCTCTCTCTTTCTCTCTCTCTCTCTCTCTCTTTCTCTCTCTCTCTCTCTCTCTCTCTCTCTCTCTCTCTCTCTCTTCCTTTCTCTCTGGAATCAATAAGAATATATTGAAAAAAAATGCAAGGTCATCCTAGGAAGCACCCATAGAAGATGAAGTAGATGAGACAGGAAAGGGAAGTAAGTCAATGCAAAGTATGTTAAAAAGCAGGACACAGCCCAGCTGGCTTGGCTCAGTGGTTGAGCGTCCACCTATGAACCAGGAGGTCATGGTTCAATTCCAGGTCAGGGTACACACCTGGCTTATGGGCTTGATCCCCGGTGTGGGGCGTGTAGGAGGCAGCCCATCAATGATCCCCTCTCATCATTGATGTTTCTGTCTCTCTCTCTTCCCTTCTTCTTTGAAATCAGTAAAAATATATTTAAATTTTTAAAAAAGCAGGACATCACCATGCACAACAGAAGCTCAGTCCTGCTGAGAACTTGGGACACTGTGTGGAGCCCACCTCAGAGGGCCCAGGAAGCTGACTCATTATGCACACTCTTGTCAACATGAGTGGGAGCTTCCACCAAAGACACCGATTCTAAGAACATGTCTGGACTGCCCGTAGTAGGCTTAGAACTCACCACCCTCCAGGGCAGGGGGGATCCCAGGCAAAGAGAGGCGGCTGTTACAGCAGGAAGCTCTTGGGTCTGCATCACAGGAATTCTGTGTGTTCAATGGAGAGGGCAAGGACACTGACAGCATTTTGTCCCCATCATGGGCTCATCATTTTGGTAATCTTATGCCGTTCTCTAGGAAAACACTGACATCCTCTAGCAGCCAACTTACATATCTTTTGTAGGGATCCTGGTATGTGTTTTTGTACTAAAAAGTGATCATCAAAGTCACCTAAAGCTTCTCCTCGATCACTTCCCAGCAGATTTAGAGTTTTGCGTTTCATGCTGATATTTATAGTTTTAGTTTTTAGGGGTTGTTTGACTTTTGCTTGCTGTTCATTTCTAAATATGAGAACATTTTCATATTTTTTTAATTATTGAATTCCGATCTCCATAAATTATAGCAAAAGAAAATAAGGAATGTGCGCTGCAGGAACTGAGTCAAACCAACTCAACTATCTATGTCTTTGCAACTGGGATTCCTACGTCAACTGAGATTCCTACGTCACCACTGGAAGTCAAGCCCTGACCAAGAATCGAACCGTAATCTCCTGGATTATAGGTTGATGACGCTCAACCATGGAGCCATACCAGCTGGCCTGACCTTGTACTCTTAACCTTGCTCAAGGTCTTCTGATGGAAGCCAACCTAAGGCAGATGTTCTTAGCTTAAAACAGGCCATTGTTTAGTCTGGGTTCTTCTTTCTAAACCACTCCGTTCTGTCAAGGGGCATATACCAATTAAAATGCATATATATTAGCCCTGACCAGTTTTGCTCAGTGGATAGAGCATCAGCCTGTGGACCAAAGGGTCCTGGGTTTGATTCCAGTCAAGGGCACGTACCTTGGTTGCAGGCTCCTCCCCGGTCTGGGCCCTGGTCGAGGGTCGTGCAGGAGGCAATCAATTGATGTGTTTCTCTCACATTGATATTTCTCTTTGGCTTTCCCTCTCTCTTCCACTCTCTCTAAAAATCAATGGGAAAATATCCCGGGGCGAGGATTAAATAATAATCATAAAAGTAAATAAATAAAATGCGTACAGGTTGCTTTTAAAAACACATCACCTGGGAATGACGATCACCAATGCCAAGACAAATAACCAGGTTGCCCTGGGGAGGAGTTCTGGCGGTGCACACGGGGAGGTTTTACAGCCTCAGGCATTTCTGTTGATGGTTTCCATTCCCACGGAGGACGCCTCTAATAGATGACGCATCTGCTCAGAGGCTGCTGCTTGTCTTTCCTTCCTGCTTATTCCACCCTCGCTGACGTGGCACACCTGTCACATGGGGGTGAATAATGATAAATGCACTCCTGTGGTGTGTGATGTTGCAAAGTACAAGCACCTGAAACTCCATTATACATGATCACGTGGGGTCAGGGACCAGCCGGTGCCAGACGGGGAGAGGGGGGGGGCGCAGAGGAGGGCAGGGTTAGGAAGACAAGGTGCTGAGTGAAGCTGTCTCCTCCCTCCCTGAAGGATCTTCCGGAAATTCCTTCGCTTTCCTTTTGCCTCTGTCGCTCATCTGAAGAGTGCGGATCATTACATCTGTTTCAGTTGCTTCAGAGGGATTCTGAGCATTCATTGAGGTTATTTTTTAAGTGCTTACAAAAGTCCTGTAGGCCAGTGTGCTCAATGGTTGAGCATCAGCCTATGAACCAGAAGGTCATGGTTCAGTTCCAGGTGAGGGCACATGCCCAGGTTGTAGGCTAAGTCCCCTGTAGGGGGCGTGCACGAGGCAGCTGATCCATGATTCTTTCTCATCATTGATGTTTCTATCTCTCTCTCCCTCTCTGAAATCAATTTTTTTAAAAAAAAGGTCTGATACATATTTTTACATGTTTTATTTTATTATAAAAATTTAAAACAGTGAGTGAAGTATCCCTCATAACTCCCCACACCCTGAGATAATTAATCACTAGTAATTTTGTAACTGGTAGTTAACTGGATAGCTACTGGGTAACTTTGATGCATTCGTATTATTATGAGATTTTTGTTTTTTAAAAAGCTATTCTCATGAAATA
The DNA here is from genome assembly GCA_004026665.1 of Murina feae. Classification (NCBI taxonomy): domain Eukaryota; kingdom Metazoa; phylum Chordata; class Mammalia; order Chiroptera; family Vespertilionidae; genus Murina; species Murina feae. The sequence continues at coordinate 30,543 of PVJC01014888.1, forward strand.
AAATCAGGCCAGACCATTGTCCCCTTTGATCCTATGGGGATTCAGAACAAGCCACCCCAAGATATGCCTTGACCACATATTTTTGAAATGAGATGGTTTTCCACACCAACACACAATAATCAGTGCCTTTCAGGGGCCACGTTTGAAATTCCTATGACTAGTTTATAAGCCTGAGGTTGTCCTCTGAAACAGAAGTCAAAATGTTGTGATCACCCATCCAAGATATTCAGGTAAAGGCAGCAATTAAGAATCGTCTCAGATGTTCGTGCTAATGAGGGGTTCGGCTGCTGCTGAAATCCACAAACTGTGTCAGGAAACCTTGGTAGTTCTTCTTTCTTATCAAGAGGTGATTGTACTGCTTCGCCAGTGTGGCTCAGTGGTTGAGCATCGACCTATGAACCAAGAGGTCACCGTTAGGTTCCTGATCTGAGCACATGCCCAGGCTGTGGTCTTGATCCCCAGTGGGGGGCGTGCAGGAGGCAGCTGATTGATGATTCTCTCTCATCATTGATGTTTCTATCTCTCTCTCTCCTTTCCTCTCTGAAATATATATATAATTTTTTTAAAGAGGTGGCTGTATGTACATTCCTTCCATTACTGATGCATTCCCTGACAAATAGCTGTATTAGCATTCAGTGGTCAAACAGGAGTCTTCTACCATTATTCTGTGCCCGGGAAATGTTTTCTGCAGTGGCCTCCTTGCAGGTTAACTCCCTCAGTGGTGCTAAAATTAATCACCCAGAGTCTTTATCTCTATTTAGAAAAATAGGGACTCCTTGGCTTTCTGTCATTGATACCAGGAGGAGCCCAGCGTCACTTTTGCATCATTTATAGCACTCCGTAATTGCCTTAATAGGGCTAATTAGTTCCCTGGATTTTGTTTCCCAAGAGCTTGCATATTTGTAATGGGTTTGCTCTCTTGCTGATGGCCTAAATGACTTCCCACCAAGACCAATCCAAACAGAGGCAGGCCGCCCATCAACAACAAGACTACTAATCTCTGAATGTTTGCCCCATGATTTGAAGTTCAAATATTTAGTGTTGAGTTTTCACCATTACAAGCAAACTACGGGAATAATGGAACTCCAAATCTCTGAAGAACATACTTTGCATAAATTTAAGTTTAAATATTTAGAAGTGAATTTTCAGCAATGCAAGTCAATGCGTTGTTAAAAAATAAAGGTACTAAAAGTCTAATGTTGGTTCAGGAGATATTTTCCAAATCACTACAGTCCAAACGTTAACTAATGATATATCTGAAAAGCACTTCAAAGCGCATTCATACACATTACTCGTACTAATGGATTTTAAATGTTTTAATACTGATGGGATATTGAGGCTCTACAGATTTTTTATGTAGAAGTAAGTATTCTCTTTATGTTTCTTTTTCATGAATATTTTTACAACTTTTTACAAATTGGGCAGAGTTTTAAAAAATGGTGGAAATTGTGATAATTGATCAAAGGGAAATCATTTGTTCCCATGTATCGCTACAGAAGAAAACAATTATGAAAGATACTCAATGGTATAGGAATCACAACATCCAAGGAAGGTACAATATATTATTACTTTCATTTAAAGAAGAAAAAGAAAGAAATCAAAAGCTGTGCTCCATAGATCAGATATTTTGGAAAACTAGAAAGGAAGAGAGCCCACAGGAAACTAATGAAAATTCCAGCAGGCAACAGAGTGCTCAGCATATGCAAGGAACAGAATTGGGGTACCTGTAGCTAGACCCCCATGGCAAATCCATCTGTAATTAGGATTCTTGTTCTAGTGACTTAGGTTTCTACACACTGGTTTAAAGTGCCTACTGTCCAACACAAGGCAAAAGGAGAAAGCCTTTGAACAAAATGCATAAACACATTGAGTAAAATCAATAATGTGATCAATATGTAGACCACATTTATGTTAAGGGAAAAAAACACTATTGTGATTTACAAAACAAACACAAAGGCGCGGTTGTTTTGTTCCTTTTTCTGATGCCTTGGAAAATTATTTAATTACACTTCTCTGAAAAAGCAACATCTAAGTTAACTTTAATGTGAAAGTGAAAAAAAGTGCTTAAAAATTCACTCACGACTTGTGGGAAATTGACATACAGACCTCACAATCCGATAAAACCGAATGTTCATCATTAAACTCCCTGTAGCATTATTAATAACACGCTTTCTCTTGAGGGGTGTGTTTTATAATAACCAGGCAAAAGGTGCTCAAATATATATATTTTGAAATTAGGATTTCCACAATCCTAGATTTTATGAGATTAAAAAAAACTATTTTTAAAAACTTTTAAAATATATTTCATTTTAGATAATGCTGGCTTTCTTTATAATCACTTATACAAACTATTCTGCCCCCAGGGGCTGGGTAGATTAGTAGACGATAGATAAATGGATGGATGGATGGATAAATACTAGTAGTTAAAATATGTACGAATTAACTTTATAAATACATTTACTAGAAATGATAATTACTTATGCAAAACCAAAATAATTAAGGTGTTCTTACAGTATTTGCTCTGAAGGTTAATCTTATATGAAATGTTGTCTATCATATAACTGATCGAAACAATAGTTAGCAGTACAGTGAGAAGAGAACTAAAATATTTTTTTCTTAAGGGAAGTACACAGACATCATATAACCCCGGCTCTGCCACTTACCAGCTGTGTAACTTAAGTTACTCAACTTCCCTAAGCCCTAGTCCCCCTCTTCTATAAAGCCAAAATAATAATTCCTTATTGTTTTAAATATTCACTATTAAAACCCATGGCACAATACCAAATATCTATTAAAGTGCTCAAAAACTGACTCCTAACTATGAGTCTGTTTGTATATGTGTGGCAAGAGGTCTACAGGAGGCTGTTTGTTGTAATACGGGATATCCTAGAAAAATGTAAGCAAACAAATCCTCATCAGTAAGGCCTTGGTTAAATAAATGGTGCCTCCATCGGATGAAATACTATCAAACTGTATAAAAGACTTTGGTGCTCTATATTTTGATATAGCAAAAGTTCCCAGTTGTAATGTTAAGTGAAAACTGAAAGAAGCAGAACAATGATATTTTGTGTTTTAAAAAAATAAACACTAATATGAAGAAACACTGGAAGAGTACATAAAAAATTAATGAAATTAGTTATCTGTGGAGTTAGGTGGTAGGGACGGCAAGAGAGAGAAAAAGGTGGGAGTAAGACTTTTCATTGTGTATGTGTTTTGCACTTTTTGTTATTTTTGAACTATGAAAATGTATTCCTATCCTGAAAATCAAATGAGGAAAACCGGTTGCAGAAAAATAGCTCATAAACCATTTTTATCAGCTCTACAATATTGAAAGGTCAACTAACTTCATTTTAAAAGCCTTGATATATACCACTTTATATATACCAAATATGAAGCCAGCGAAAAAGAACATTTCCCCGTTTTGACTCTGGGAAGACTGTGATGAAGGCGGAACAGGAACTGGTGAGGAATTCATTACTATTATTTATTAGGTCCCGTAGGCCTGCAAAACATGTCAGGAATCCAAACCAAACAAGTCAAGAAGCAGTGTTAGCATCAAAAACAACCACCGGCAGTGAGCAGTGTCCCTCGCAGAATGAATAACCAGGTGTATAGCCACTTAAAGATTAATGCCCACGAAAGGGAACAGATAGATAAATAAAAGAGAAGTCTTCCCACTGAGACTCAGAGAGACTGGACCACAGAGCAGTAACAGTACCATTGCTGAAAAAACAGTCAAGACAGTGGGTGACAGAAACAGAAGGAAAGCATAGAAACCGGAGGAAACCCTCCTTCCACTTGGCATCTGTCAATTCCTTTCTATGTAGAGTTCAAGGTCCTCCGTTGAAGAGAGACTTCTGTGCCAATGCTCCCACCTTTGGATCCAAAAGGGAACAGTCTGGTGAATACAGACAAGTCAGTTTTTTACCAGCCTGGCTCCTGACAAGAGCTGTAACCAAAATCTGAGACTGCAAAGGAGTGACACTAAAGGACCTAGAAATATAGCTGAAGGGTAATGGAAGAATCGATGTCATGGGGAGTATTTTACCTAAAGAAGAGAAGGGTCAGAGAAAGAGCAAGTAGAAATAGCATCAACAGGAACAGATACTGCTTTATTACCCACCATTTTAGATATTGGGAATCAGAGAATAAATAAACACTCTCTTCCATAGGTTAGAAGATAGGACATACATATCAAAACAACTTTCATACAGGCCTGGTTGGTGTGTCTCAGTGGTTGAGTGCACTGGGAGGTCGCTGGTTTGATCTCTAGTTGGGGCTGTGTGAGAGGCAGCTAATCGATGTTTCCTTCTCATCGACATTTCTCTCTCTCCCTTTCCCTTCCTCTCTTGCTAAAGTCAATAAAGACATGTTTTTAAAAATATAATGACATTTGTACAAAGCAGAAGAAGATTTAGAGAGAACAGACCATGGTTGCTAGAGGGGTGGGAGGTTGTGGACTGAGTGAAAAAGGTGAAAAGACTGAGGAATATGAGAAGTACAGATTGGCAGTTACACAGTAATCCTGGGGATGTGCAGGATAGCACAGGGAATATAGTCTATGATATTGTAGTAACTATGTACAGAGCCAGGCAGGCCCTGAGAATATCAGGGGGATTATTTTGTAAAGTGTATGGTTGTCTAACCACTGTGCTACACACTGAAACTAATCCTATCTAATAAAAGAGTAATATGTAAATTAACCATCACTCCGAGACAAAGATGGTGGTGCCCATAGTGGTGGGGCAGGATGCTGGCAGCGTCACCCTGGCAACGTGAGCCCAACAGGCATTGCCTCGGCAACCGACAACCCGTGAGCAGGTCTGGAACAGGAAAGGCCGGAGGCTGTGCATCAGCGGAAGGTGTTTGCCTGCTTCCCAGTCACCTTGGGGGGATCAAGGAGCAGGAAAGGCCAGCCTGGCTGTGAGACAGCGAGCAGGTGGGGTTTTCCCGCTTCCCGGTGACTGGAGCAAGATTGGGGAGCAGGCAAGCATGGCCGGCAGGCAGCACCCAGCCCTGGCCACAGCTCAAAGGAGAGAACAACTTGCAAGGGAGGGCAGGAGTCTGAGAGATCAACACAGAGAGGTGCCTGCTCCAAGCCTCCATGGTGTGCCTGGGGGCAGGCCCCCAGCAGATAGACACACACACACAGGGGGACTGCTCCGAGCCTCAGATGCAACTGGGGGCAGGCCCCCAGTGGGGACACACACACACACACACACACACACACAC
>PVJC01014889.1:0-36187 GCA_004026665.1 Murina feae
AAAGTGGTTGAGTGACTTTAGCATATCATTAGCATATTATGCTTTGATTGGTTGAATGGCTGACCAGTTGACTGGGCACTTAGCATATTAGGCTTTTATTATATAGGATATATGTATGTGTGTGTGAGCGTGTATGTGCGTGCATTAGAGGCCCAGTGTGCTCAATTCCACTTGCCTCAGCTGGCCACCCCACCCATTGCCGCTTGTAGCTCTCTGCCACTCATAGTCCTCTGTCACTAGTAGCTTGCACCCTGCCCTGCCCACCGCTAGAGCCGATGCTCATTTACTTGTGATGGCATTACAGCATTAGGGCCACTGGCTTTATATATATACTAGGGGCCTGGTGCATGAAATTAATGCACTGGGGGAGGGTTCCTCAGCCCAGCCTGCCCCCTCTCACATATTGGGAGCCCTTGGGGGTGTCCTACTGACGGCTTAGGCCCACTCCCTGCTCCCCTTGGGGAGTGGGCCTAAGCCGCAGTCTGGTCTCCCTTTGTGAGAGGTGACCAGGCTAATCAGGGGAAGCCACCAGCGCCATCACCCTGCTGCTGCAGCCACTGCCAGTCACCGCAGCCACCAAGGTGTTCTCATCAACACGGACTCCAGTCCTTTCACCATCACCATGAAGAAATGACAACTTTCTTTAGGCATTTTCAAGATGTGTCTTTCATAGGATACTAGTGGCCCAGTGCACGAATTTCGTGCACATTAAAAGGGGATTAATTAGAGGAAATATTTTAATATTGCTATTTGCCCTTTCTCTATAATAGAAGTGTCAGAGATTAAAGAAAATTAGTAAAACGTAAATGAAAATCTTCCTCCTGTCAGAGTCTGGGGTGCACCATGGAACCCAGAGTCAAGTCTTCAATCACCCATGTGCACCTCAAAATCACTCGAGACCCAAACCTGGACGGCCCCTCTTCATTGGGCTAGATCCAGACCCGGCTGGTCCCACCCTGTCAAGCCCTGCTGGGTGGAGGGAGTGACCTGTGATCTCCCAGCCTGGTGCCAGGGCAGGGGGCACAGCCTGAGGTCCCCTGGCTCAGCACCAGGGTGGAGTGCACACCTTGAGGGCCCCTGTCAAGTCCTTCTGGGTGGGGGGCACAGCCTCAGATCCCCTGGCCTGGGGCCAGGGCGGGAACATGGCCTAAGGTCCCCCGGCCTGGCACCAGGGAAGAGGGTGCAGCCTGAGTTCCTCGGGCCTGGTGCCAGAGCAGGGGGAGCAGCCTGAGGTCTCCTGTCAAGCCCTGCAGGTAGAAGGCACGACCTGAGGTCCGCTGTCAAGCCCCACACAGGAGGTGGGTGGGCGCACAGCCTCAGGTCCCTGCTGATTGCTCCTTAAGGCTCATTATGGGAACTTACCCTCAGCTGTGGGTGCAAATTGACCGGAGTGATGGTCAGTTTGCATATTCCCTCTTTATTATATAGGATGACGTTTCTTTCTTTCTTTTTTTTTTTTAATCCTCACCTGAGGATATGTTTCCATTGATTTTTAGAGAATGTGGAAGAGAAGGGAAAAACAGAGAAACATCAAAGTGAGAGGAACACTTTGATTGGTTGCCTCCTGCATATGCCCTGACCTGAGCCCTGGCCAGGGAGGAGCCTGCAACCTAGGTACATGCCCCTGGTCACAATTGAACCTAGAAGGCTGAGGCATTATGCACTGAGCCAGACCAGCTAGGGCAGGATATGACATTTCTTAGCCCTCCAGCAGTGGACCTTCATTTTTTTTCTCCAGGCGTGTGGTGGAAAAACCCTAGATCTCCTTTAGGGATTCTTATTACCCAAGTTACTAAGACTATTACCAGTAGCATACAGGGAGCTTAGCCAATGAGCGTTAAGAAAAGGTGTTTCCTCTGTAGTTCACTCTGATCACCGGCTCCTCCCCTGCCCAGGCCAGTAACCTCTGGCCAAGGCTGCAGGCCTGGGCAAGGGGCTCCCAGACCCCTGCTTTGCTGGCTCCACCCGCGCCCAGACCTCTGTGATCGCAGGCTCCGCCCCTTCCCCTCCAATTGCTGGCTCTGCGGAGCCCAAGCCCCTGTCTCTCCGGCCTTGCCCTTGCCCGGGCCTGAGGCCTCTGCCCAGGCCTTATGCCTGGGTAGAGCATCCTCATATCCCTCCGATTACCGGCTCTGCCCCTGCCCCCCCCATCACCTACTCTGCCCTTGCCCATGCCTGAGGCCTCTGGCGAAGGCCTCTGGCCTGGGCAGGGGACCCTCAGCTGCCTCTGATTGCCTGTTCTGCCCCTCGGGCCCCCCACATTCCCCGCCACCTACCTGGCAAACAGGCCTGACCACTTCAGTGGCGGGGCTGAGCCAGACTGGGCACTGCTATTTTGTGGCCATGGGGCAGCCATCTTTGTCACAGACTGATGCCTAATTTGCATATTACTCTTTTATTATACAGGATGTGGCTATGGGCGCCTCCATCTTGTGTCCATGGGGGAAGCCATCTTGTGGCTATGGTGGCAGGCATCTTGTGGCTATGGGTGCTGCCATCTTGTGGCCATGGGGGAAGCCATTTTTGTCATGGAGTGATGCCTAATTTGCATATTACTCTTTTATTAGATAGGATATACATATATACATATATATTTTATTGTTTATGTGACATTCAAATTTAATTGGGTGCTCTGTGTTTTATGAGGATCTCTGTATTAATTAATAAAAATGACTCATCATTCAGCACTGATTACATAGCCCAGGCCTTGCAGATGGTACCTCACAACAGTTCCATGAAGGATGCTGGGCAAGGGTTGGCCTGTGACAAAGGAGGCTTCTGAGGCTTATGGAAGGAAAGTGACTTGTCCAAGAATTAGTGACAAATTCTCCTCTGCCCTCAGTTCTCAGCCCAGTTCAGAGATGGGACCAGAGGAAGTTCTCAACCTTGACTCCATATTGGAGTTACTCAAGGGAGCTTTTAACATGCCCAAGGGTGAGTGTTGGGGTTCTGTGAACCGACCTTAATGGGAAGGGACAGTCTGTTGCCCCTCCTATTCAACAAAGCTCCCAGAGTGGCAAAAGTTAGGGGTCTTACCTGGTGGCAGGACAAGGGAAGGTAAACAGGAACCGAGGCCTTTTTGAGTTCTGTGGTACAAGTGAGACAGCAGTCACAAGGCGGGTTAAGGAATCATCCATTCAGGCATTCATTTATTCAGGATTTAGTGAACAAGAGTACTAGGCACCAGGAAGCTAAATAAGTTGTTATTCCTGTCCTCAAGGGGCTCATGGTTTCCTGATACCTTGCTGCTCAAAATGTGGTTCGTGGAACAGCAGGATTGCCATAGCCTGAGAGTTTCTCAGAAATGCAGACTCTCAGACTCCACCCCAGGCCTCGCAAATCAGGATCTTCATTTCAACAGGATTTGTATGTACTTTGATGTTTGAGAAGCTCTGGTCCAGCAGAGTGGTTCTCAACCATGGCTGTGAATTGGAATTATCTGAGGGGACTTTTAACATGCCTTGATCTGCATTAGACTAACAGAAGCAGAACAGATTCTTTGAGGAAGGAGCCTTGGTATTAGAGAAAACTCCCCATAAGATTCTAATGTGCAGCCAAGGTTGAGAACCACTGCCCTAGAAGCTTGATTCAGCCTGAGAATTTGCATTTCTAATAAGATGCTGATGCTACTGGTCCTGGGACCACATTTTGAGAGCCACTGGACCAGCTGGTGAGACAGACTGTTATTAGTGATTAACAAAGGGAAACAAACGTGAAGACGCTGAAAGCACAGGTGGTACAGATGAGGGACCCTTAACCTGGCTCAGTACTTGTTTACACAGAGACTCTGCACCAGCTGAATCTTCAGTCCAAGTAGGTGTTAGCCAGATAGATAAGGGGAGGAGCATTAGGCACAGGGAACAACTTATGCAAAGACTTGCAGGTGTGAGTGTTAGATAGCGAGCCAGGGTGCAGGTGTGGGAGCAGACCCTGGGAAACACAAGATGTCCCACTTTAGAAGACCCTGGAGATTTACCTTGCTGGCTGTGGGGAACCATCCAAGTGTTTATGGGCTTTCCCTGACCCATCCCATGGATTTGCTGAACTCACCCAGACCCCTGCCTGGGAGGGGAACCAGGGGGCTTTCCTTTTTAGGCCCTTGGCCCTGTTTCTGTTCTTCTCTATTCCAGCCTCACCTTTGGTCCTGTCTGGATATTCCAGCCATGGGTACTTGAACATTGACCTGGCGATGTCAAAGAAATCGACTGATTTTTCGTAGGCCATCTTTTTATTCTCCTGATGGGGCCAGAGGGCAGGGTGGTGGTGGTGGAGAATACAGGGCCTTAGGGATGTGGAGAGACAGCTCAGGAAGACCTGTCTTCTGCACAAGAGGAACTACTGAGATGTCTGGGCTTCTGGAAATGGAAGCTTCCAAGTGCTGAGTAACCAGGTCTCCTAGGTAACTAGAATGCTCCAGTTCTATTCTTTTTAAAAAATTATTGATTGATTTGAGAGAGAGAGAGAGAGAGAAACATCGATTTGTTGTTCCACTTACTAGTATTTATGCGTTCATTGGTTGACCCTGGTATGTGCCCTGACTGGGGATTGAACCTGCAACCCTTGCACATTGGGACAATGCTCCAACCAACTGAGCTACCTGGCCAGGGCTCTAGTTCCATTCTTAAGCCCCCAACCCTGGCATCTACTGGCTTATGGATTGAGCTAGTTGTTTTACTTCTGGGAACTTCAGTGTCCTCATCTAAAAAGCAGGAAAGTCGTGTCTGTCTAGTTAACTAGAGGGGCTATGCAATTGTGAGGCATAAATTCAAAGAGATAGTCAAAGGGTTTGGTGAAGTGTCGAGTTCACATAAACTCGTGTTAGGAGCAGGGGTTCTTCTTAGGAATAGTCATCAGGAAAATGGCAGAGATGGCAATACCCCTCTTAAACTCACACCTCTTTCCTTGGTAGCAAGAGATTGAACTAACTCTGGGCTAAGACCATTCATACCCCTACTTTTGCATATCCTGTTTCCTCTACCTGTCAGGTCTTTCATTTTCTTTTCCAGCTGTTAAACAGTTTTTCAAATCTTTCAAACTCTACTTAAATGTTATCTCTTAAGTCACTTTTCTCCCTGAGGCACCCTGCCTCACCCCATTTAGGTGTAATCCCCACAATATGACCACAACCTTTTGTAGTGGTGCTTCCCTTTAAGAGTTTGTCTTATGTTTCGTCTGTTCTTGGGTCTCTCCATCTTCCTCACTAGACTGTGAACTGCCTAAAAGTACAGATTGTGGCTGGTAGCTCTTTCACCCCTCTATTCTACTCCTGATCCCCACCCCCAAAACCTGGCACAGTGCTTGGCACAGAGCAGGCAGCTCACTGTAGCAAGAGAACAATGGGTCACCAAACCATCAGACTTGAAATCACTAGTAAACTGACATTGTGTGCCCTGATGTGCTGCACTGAGAAAGACAGCATCACTCTGGTATTCTGGCCAAAAATGTTTACATTTTTTGAGTTTCATTCTGGGGAAACAATCAGCAAGTTCAAATGAAATGTTCTACAAAAATCTCATTTGAACTTCCCCAAAATATCAATGTTCTTAAAGACAGAGAAAGTCTGGTAAAGGACACTGAAAAGACATGGCGGCTAAATTCAGTAACTGGACATAACTGTATCCTAGATTTAAAGAATAGCTGTGAAAGACACTGGGACGATTGTGGGGCTCTGATTATGGCCTGTGTTTGAGAAAATAGTGTTGTGTCAGTGTTAGGTTTCCTGAATGTGAAATGTGTCCTGAAACTTTTAGGGGTGAAATGATATCACATCTGCAATTTACTCTCAAATTTGGAAAAAAATGTATTTCTCTCTCTCTCTCTCTCTCTCTCTCTCTCTCTCTCTATATATATATATATATATATATATATATACACACACATTCACACACATGCATATATATATACACACATATGCATATAGATAAAGCAAATATGGTAAAATGTTAACATTCAAATCTAGATGAAAGTTAATGGGTATATTCTTGCAAATTTCTGTAGGTTTGAAGTTTTACAAATTAAGGATTAGGGTGAGGGCAGGAGTGGGGGGGATGAGAGGACATTGGGGGGATAAGGTCACATTTGTAATATCTTAATCAATAAAGTGAAACAACAACAACAAAGAAAAGCATGGGCTTTGACATAAAGATGAGTTTAAATGCCCCCCCCCCCTTTTTATTTTATTTCTTTTACTTTGGAGCTTTGGGCATGTTATTTCCTTCTCTTGCCAAGGATTTTCCCAACTGTAAACATGCTTTTCCCAAAGGGTTGTGGGGATGGGAGATGATGAATGTAAGGGGCTGGCAATGCCCAGCACACAGTGAGTGCTCAGCTATGCTCCCTATAATTACAAAGATACATATTGTCAATATATATTCGCAAGAAGGGGCACATCGATGGGGAAGTTGGAGTACTCCCACCTCATTACTCCCTCTATTTGAAAGAACTGTGGTGTTGGGATTGCCACTAAAACCTATTCCAGGAGCAAGGCTGGGGATGAGAACTAGGGTAGACAAGGGTAGAAGGGGAAAGTCTGGGAAGTGGAGGTGCTGTGGCAGGGAGAAATAAATTCTTGGGACTTGGGGGGGGGGATGTAATGACCCTTGTTTTCCCCCAGGGTAGATAAGCCACTATCCTGCCCATGCCCCTTCTCAGAGAGCTTATGCTCCCAGCCCTGCTCACTATGCAAGGCCATCACCCCCAAATCTAGGGAGGACACCAGATATGTGCACCCCTGTGTGCTTAAAACTCATGAGGAAGGAGGGACCCCAAGGAGGAAATCATGCCAGGAGCCAGCTTCGAAATTATCTTGGGAATTTTAATAGAAAGCTGATTTCTAACTTTTGCCAGTGAGGGGCCGAGGTTGGAGCTCTGGCCATGGGACATTACCATCGAAGCCCAGTTTGTCTCCCTTCTTCACCTCCAGAGGCATGCTGACCAGAGGCATGATGACTTCCTTCCTGATTGCAGAGCCATGCCTGAGCTGAGGTGCCTGCAGCTCAAAGGCCAGAGATTTTCTGTGCACAATGCAGAACCCCAGGAGCTCCTGGGGGCTTTGATGGGGAGGCTTTTATAACTGCCGCTACACTGTGTGGTGGAATCAGGGCCTCCAAGGAGGGTGGGAACCGGGGATTGGGGAGAAGCAATAAGAAAGTTGCAAAGTTCTGGATTTAAGGCGCCTTTCATCCTAGCTCATCTCCAAAGCGTTGATAATCTCCCGCACCCATCTCTTCTCTGGATTGGCACACACCTGACGGTTCTTTCGGGTGATTAAGCTGTGGAAGAAGAGAGGAGAGAGAGACCTGGTCAGCCAGTTTTAGGAATTACATGGATTGAGGCACAAGAGGAGATGATGAAGGTACTGGGTAGGTCATTTGTGGAGCTCTGTAAGATTTTATCTGTGGCTTTTAAGGAAAAGACATTTGCTTTCCTGTTGATTCAAAAGGGCTCCAAGCCAGAAGCAGAGTTGTGTGCATTGTAATTTTCACACACACAGATGCCACCTGGAGAGCAAAGGGGATACAAGCCCGAGGAGCCCAGGGTTGAACTGGTCAACCATTAGCCTTTCCTCTGTTTCAGACCCTGTGCTGGACCCTGCATCTCCAGATGCAGAGAAAAAGAGGCGTTCTCTGGGAACTGGGGCCTGGCTGAGCAAGAGGGAGACTGGAGGTGGTAAAACAAACCTGTGAGGGGCCTGGGCGTTAGTATCTTTTCAAAGCTCCTCAGATGATTAGAAAGAATGTTTACCCAAGGTTATGAGCTCTGATGTAGAGGAAGGAGCTATAAATGTTGGACTGTGTTAATTATACGAGATCCACTTGTTCCCTGACTATGTCCCTTGAAAGGTCCCTGAACAACATGAGTGGACCTAGAGGGTGTATGCTAAGTGAAATAAGTCAGACAGAGAAGGACAAATACTTTATGATTTCACTTATACATGGAATCTAAAAAACAAAACAAAACACAAAACAAAGTAAATGAACTATCAAAACAGAAACAAACTCATAGGTACAGAAGACAAACTGATGGTCCCAGATGAGAGAGGGTTTGGGGCTTGGGGGGACAGGTGAAGGGATTAAGAAGTATGAATTGGTGCCAGCCAGTATGACTCAGTGGTTGAGCATGACCAGCAGGTCATGGTCTGATTCCTGGTCAGGCCATGTGCCCTGGTGGGGGGCTTGTTCCCCAGTGTGGAGCGTGTAGGAGGCAACTGATCAACAATTCTCTCTCATCATTGATGTTTCTATCTCTCTCTCCCTCTCCCTTCCTCTCTGAAATCAATAAAAATATATATTTTAAAAAAGAAGTATGAATTGGCAGTTACAAAATAGGGATGTAAAGTCCAGCATAGGGAATATAGTCAATTGTATTGTAATAACTATGTATAGTACCAGGTGGGGACTAGACTTACTGGAGGGGTGTCACTTCATGAAATATATAAATGTCTAACCACCATGATATATACCTGAAACTATTGTAATATTGAATGTCAATTTTAATTGAAAAATTAAAAAAACACCCCCTTCAAACCTCCCCCCCATATAATTTGGCTTTAGGTAACACAGTGCCTGGCACAGGGTAGACACTCAACAAATGAATACATCTATGCATGTGTGGGTGAGTGAGGGAAGGACATAACCTGGCGTCTTCATTTCACCACTTACTAGTTGGATTACCTTTGGCAAATCACTTAGGGCCTCTGAGTCTGTTCACAAATCTCTAAAAGGCGGATAGAGATAATTCCTACTTTGCACAGTTATTGCGAAGGTCAAATGGAATAGTATGTGTGCAGTGGTTTTGAAAAATCCCATGCATGTGTTGTTGTTGTTGTTGGAATGCTGTGGGACGGCTGCTTTAGGGTGTATCTGAGCAACATGAGACCAAAGGTCCCGGTAGAGGGCGCTGTGGCTCAGAGAGGTTGAGGGCCCTGAGACATTGGCAGTGTCAAAGCACTTCTACCAGTGAACCAGCCACTTTGGGGCTAGCCCTGCCGACTTGGACCTTTCTTGTTTTGGCTTCTCCTTTAGGATGTTTTCAGATAAAAATGAAGGTTTAGGTTTGTCTGGTGAGAATGAGGGTTTCTTGGTCCCGTTCCATGCTCTGTCATGGGTAGTCTTTGCTTTCAGGGAAGCTGCTTCCCTGTTCTGAGCCTCACTCAGACCCCAGTGACCATCTCTCGCCCACCCTAGCGGGCAGAGAAGAGAAAGGGAGCAGGAGCCATATTCTGGGCTCTTGTACCTCCTAGTGTTTATTTTCTTATTTGGGGTGGTAAGAGAGCTTCAGACCCAGACCCTGCTCTTGTTAAGCCGGGTGTCATACAGGAAATCCTGCTGGCTTACCATCATCTGCTCTCCTCTGCCCCCTTGGCCTGTGGCCAGGAAGTCAAAAGGTAGGAAACCAACATCTGAGGTTGCTCAGGCCCCCATTTCCTTCTCCTCCCTGTAGAATGGGTCACTGGAGAATAGCCCCTCCTGGCCAAGCCTTCTCTCCCTCCACCATATTGGGGACCCTCCACTTGCCTGACTTCCCACCTACCTCTTTTCCTGCTCTGTCTCGTGGGAGCCTCCACCCTCACCTGTCCCTTGAGAATTACTCAAAGTTGCTGCCTTTCTTTTCTGTGTGCTCTCCCAAGTCTCTGGCCCTGGGTCTAGATAATGCATGTAAGACATTTGACACACAGTAGGCACTTCCCAGGTAGTAGGGATTATTCGATTTTTTTCAAATGTATTAGCTTGCAGATTTAAAGGAGAAGCTGATTTTATTATTTCTCCACCAATCAATCAAGTTGTGTGTGTTTTTTACACAAGTGACTGCAACTAGTACCCTGACTTCTGACGTCTCCTTAGTTCTTCTGAGGTGGATTTGATAGGTTGTGGGTATGGGCAACTGGAAAGTGATGACCAAGTTGATCTCCATACATGAGCATTGCAGATGATGTTCAAGTAAAAGTCACAGCTCTAAAGATCAGAGAGCTAACCTAGTGCCTCAGAGTGGGGAAGATCCTCCAAGAACACCCTGTCTGATCCTTTTCATGATAGCTGGAGAATCTGAAGGTGGAGTTGGAGGAGCCGTGCTATTTGAGCAGCTAGAGGATGGGCTGCAGTGGATGGGGCACCCTCTAGAGAGGGGGGATAGGCTCTGCACCCCCTTGGAGGGTTCCATGGGGCTGAGACTCACACGACTGCTGGCATGGAGCACTTGCTGCTGGTGTAGAAATACTCCCGGAGGTGGGCACGGGGCAGTGGGCGGGCGATGTAGGCAAAGCAGCAGGGTGTGGTGTCCGAGGCATCTGGGAAAAGGAAGGAAGAGACCCTTGTATTCATTGCTGGTGCACACTGGGTACTTTATATGATTTATCTTAAATAGACTATTATCCTCTTTTGGATGAAACTGAGGCTCAGAGAGGTAAAGTCATTTTGCCATGGACACACAATGACAGAGTGGAATTCCAACAGAGGACTGAGAGGATCTCCCCAATCCCTCACCTAATCCTCGTGCCTAGCTTGTATCCTTCTCTCTGCATCATCACCCTCAAGCCGTTGGCTCTTGAGACATGCTGGCCTCCTCCTGACTTGTGTTGGGCCCTCTGCCCTTATCTTGTCCTCCTAGGATTCTCAATGGATTCAGGACTTGGTTTCTTTGAGACCTAGGGTGGGCTGGGGAGAGGCCTCCAAAACTCAGGCTGGAGATGCATAGTGGATGGAAGGAGCCATGGCTGAGGCATAGTAAGAAGGGCCGTAACAGAGAGGAGGACTTTGTGTTGGTCAATGAATTCAGGATGACCCTAGGAAATGTCAAATGCCATTTCCCAGCAGAGTAGGAGTATTTAAGAGCCAAATAGAACTGAGTTTGAGTACCAGATTCCCCACTTCCTAGCTGGGTGAACCTGGCAAATTACTGAACCTCTCTGGGCCTCCCTCTGTTTCCCCATCTGTAAGTCAAGGACAGCTACTGAAAGAGTAGTTGTGAGCCTAGCCGGCGTGGCGCAGTGGTTGAGCATCAACCTATGAACCAGGAGTTCCATTCCTGGTCAGGGCACATGCCTGGGTTGCGGGTTCAATTCCCAGTGTGGGGTGTACAGGAGACAGCTGATCAATTATTCTCTCTCATCATGATGTTTCTATCTCCCTCTCCCTTCCTTTCTGAAATCAATAAAAATATATTTATAAAAAAGAATAGTTGTGAGTATTAAATAAGATGATATATGTAAAGCAATCAGCATAATACTTGACACATAGTAGGCATTTAATTAGCTTTCATTATCCTTTTTCAAGCTCAATTTTACCTATCTATGAAATGGGGGGAAATATGACTGTCCCAGGAAGGTTTTAGTTACTTGCTTATAAGTTTCTTAGAAACCTTGCTGGTATTAGGCAGGCATGAGTAGTGTTTTTAGGTCAGCTTGAGCTGCCCCTGCCTACTAATACCCCAGCATCAGTCCACACTCAGTGAGTGCCTGCAAGCTTGGAATATAACTCTGAAAACACAGAAAAGTTCATCAGAGGGTCCTTGCCAAGAAGTGGCTCAGAGATCCATCAGGGGCCACTGGGCATCAGAGAAAAGCAATAAGTAAGAATGAAAGCCATAGGGTCCAGACAGTATAAATACAAGCTGTAGGTTAGCCTGAGGGCTGACTCAGGTGGTCAGGACTGGGACTTACATGGGGAGGCCAATGCAGGAGTGCAGAAAGCGGCTGTGGCGAGGAGGACAGCGAAGGCAGCTGCGGAGACCTTCATAGTACCTGTGGGTAGAGGTTGTGGGAGATCCTGTGTTGCCTTAGAATCCTTTGCAGGGATTCTCTGCAGCTCAGCCTGGCCCTTTATAGCGAGTCAGGCCAGTAGAGGGAGCGCCCCCAAGGGGAGTTTCCAAAATAGTAGGCATTGGCTGACATCATACGTGAACTTGCATTAAACGAAAAAGAAAACTGAAATAGCCTCCGGAAATGAGAGGCTGTCTCGCTTTTCCTCTCCTTCCCCGTTTCTGTCTTCCTTTCCTTCTCCCTTACCTTGTCCTTCCCCTGCTCTCCCCTCCTCCCCCCTCCATCCCCCTCTCCTCACCAACCTCAGATCCAAAGTGAGCTCATCCGTTTCCTCTTTGCCCTCAGGCAGGGCTAGCACAAGTGCTGGTGATAGAAAACCTCGTCCTCTGCTGGCATCCTCAGCTTCACTTTCCAGGAATGGGCTCCCCTCCAGAGGTCAGTCAGGAGGCTGCTTCCCCAAGGGCAGGAGGAGGGGTGGTTAGGACAGGGATCTGAAACAACTGGGTGTTTGTTTGGTTGCTTTCAAAGGTCTGTATCTTTCCTCTCACCCATGGAAGGATGTAATTTATGATATGCAGTGTTTACTGAGAAGGGGAGGGATCGTCTGACATGTAGTCCCAGAGGATGGTGATTGAGGCAGTGGATCAGAATTGGGCATTGATGACCTTTACACCAGATATGAATTGGAGTGGGTAATGGCTGCAGGGTCACCCCCATTTACTTGTTCAGTGATCCTTAGGAAATTTGCTTAATGTCTTTAAGCTTGCAAGCTTATTAAGGAGAGAGAGAGAGAGAGAGAGAGAGAGAGAGAGAGAGAGAGAGAAAGAGAGAGAGACACACTTCGATTATTAGCCATAAACTGAAGGCTTATTCTTTGCTAGCCACTATTCTAAGGGCGTCACATGTGTCAACTCATTTACTATTATTACACCCATGTTCGAGTTTTTCAGATGAGGATCAGTAAATGCTGGGGTTCCATCTCTTTCTTTTAAAAAATATTTTTATTTATTTCAGAGAGGAAGGGAGAGGGAGAGAGAAATAGAAACATCAATGATGAGAGAGAACCATTGATCAGCTGCCTCCTGCACACCCCACACTGGGGATCGAGCCCACAACCCAGGCATGTGCCCTGACTGGGAGTTGAACCGGGACCTCCTGGTTCATAGGTTGATGCTCAACCACAGAGCCATGCCGGCTGGTCCTCATCTCATTTTTTGTCCCTACAGAAAGCTGCAAAGGGATTTAGGGATCATTTTGTTCTTGTTCTTCCATTGCAGAGGAAGAAACTGAGGCCCAGAGAGTGGAAGTGACTTGCTAAAGAACACACAGCAAATGAATGATGGGATCAGAACCTGGGCGCCTTAGCTTCCGCTTCAGTGCTCTATCTGCCAAATACTGCTCACCATTAAAAGGTTCATGTCGGGGACATCCTTGAACTGAATTCATGGGGTGGTCTTGATTAGAGCCAGGGTTCTAACCCATTCCAAAGAACTAGATACAGTAAATTGTCCTCAATTCCTATTTGAATAATTCAGAATTAGTGACAAGTTTGCCTGAGCGGGGGTTGAAGTTGACCTCTGAATGATCTAAGCAAAAAGTGTCCATTGATAGTGACAAAAGCAAACAAATTCTAAAAAAAAGCTAAAATAAATAACTTAAAAAAAGCATGATGTTATACCAAGAACACTTTCTTGCTAGCTACTGTCATATAGATACTGGCAGCTGAGGGTGACTGAGTCACCCAGAAAGGGAACACCTTGTGTCTTTCCTTCTCACAAGGACTTTGGGCAAGGTCGTTACTAGTCTCAATTTGCAGAAATGGAAACTAAGCCTCCGACGTGGTCATTAAGGTCCTAAAGGTCACACAGCTACAAAGGTGTTTCTGGTGACCAGGCACAAGCTCTTTTCACTGACTCACATCAGTCGGGCATTTAACAGCGATTATGTCCATTCTAGGTGCCAGGTACTGTTCTAAGCTCGTCACAAGAATCCTCTCATTCCTTCCTCATTAAGCAACTAACAGTAAAAACACAATCTTGGAAGACATGGTCATCTCATTTAAAGAAATAAATTGCAAACACTTCAGAAACATTCATCCATCCAAAGAATAATGTTCTGCTTATTTATTTTTTTTATTGATTTCAGAGAGGAAGGAAGGAGAGAGTGATAGAAACATCAATGATGAGAAAGAATCATTGATCAGCTGCCTCCTGCATGCCCCTCCCCCCCTTCACTGGGGATTGAGCCCCACAACCCAGTCATGTCCTCTGACTGGGAATTGAACCATGACCTCCCAGTTCATAGTCTACCCTCAACCACTGAGCCACACAGGCCGGGCATGCCTGTTTTAATTGTTCCCTTCACAGAGCCCCCATAGTTCCCAAATAGGTGGGGGCTGTGTGGCATGATGGTTAAGAGCAGGGGCTTTGGTGTTTCTCCCATTTACTAACCACATGGCCTTGGGCAAGTTACCTAATCTCTCTGGCCTCAATTTCCTCATCTATAAATTGGGGATAATAATAATGACAACTCAGCCCCAATAAACACACTCATGCTTGTAAGCTCTTAGTACAATGCCTGATGCATGTTAAGTACCTAATAATATTAGCTATTATTATCATGTTATTATTGCCGGTAAGAAAATGTCAGTTCCTTGAAGGATATTCTATACTTTAGGCTTTTCAGGAATCTTGATAAGACCCCAATTAATAGAGATGAGTGACCTCTAATTTATTTTTAAGTGACTTTTATTTATGTTTAATTCAATGGGTTAGTTGAGGCTTAGGGAGGTTAAGTGACTTGCTGAAAGTCCCATAGCCTGAAGTGGTAGATGGAACTCAACATTGAACCCAAGTCTGGGTTCACGGACTTTCTATCACACTGCATTTTTTTAGAGAAATCTTAAAAATGTTGCTAAGGTTCAGTTTTTCCATGCGAGCTCCATTCCTGTTTCCTTTCTTTGATCTTAGTTTCTCTCTTTAAAAAAGAAAAGAAAGTTTTTTCCTGGATACCAAATATGCTGAGTTGGAATAACAGCTGAGGAGGAGGTGAAGGAAGCAACCCACAGATGAACCAATATGATCCTTATCTGTGTGTGTGTGTGTGTGTGTGTAAGTGGTAGAGAGAATAGGGGTAAGGTAGGGTGGTGGGGTTGCTAAGCAGAAATAGGCCATGGGTACATACATTAGGAGTATTCTTCTTCCCTTTTGGTGGTTCCAAGGGATTTGGGGTGGGGAGGGGGCCACTCACTTCCTCCTGTGCCAAGTTCTCTGGCTCTAATGTATGGATTCCATGAGGAAATCAAGGCGCCTGTGTAAATTTATCAGTGTGGTACCTGGTACAGTGCCGATGTTCAATGAGTGACTGCTATCATTATAATTCACCTGAAAACTAGGAGCCTGTCCAGCCAGTGTGCTTGGTCTAGGCCACTCATTCATCTCTTACTCTCTCCACTAAGTTTCTTCATCTGAAAAGTGAGAGGTTGCTTCCAACCTGTTTTGGGTAACGGAGTCCTTTAAGAATCTGAGGTAAGTTGTGAATATTTTCCACAAATGTGTGGAAACATACACAGGCGCAGGTATAATTTTGCATGTAAGAGACTCATAGACCCTGCAGGCTCTTTGATGGGCTTCTCGAGCTCAGAGGGCCGGTTCTCACCCACCTTTGTACCCCTTGCACCCCTCTTCCCAGCATATTCCTCACGAAAGCCAGGCAGCAAAGCATTTCCTCCAGCCGTGCGCAGCCCCTCCCCTGCTCTCCTGGCCCAGGCTTTCCTTTTCCTCTTTCACTCCCTCTTCCTAAGCCAAACTGGCTGCCTGCCCAGCCTCCCACAGTGACATCAGGAAACCAGAACCGGCAGAGAAAGTGAAACCTCATTCCAACTGGATTCCAAAGCTTTGCTCAGAATTGGAGTTCCCCCTAGACTGACTGTGTGAGAGGAGCTTTGGAACTTTGGCTACTTAAAATAAAAAAAGAAAAAAAGGCCCAAAACACGGGAAGTCCCCCCATCCTCTACAATCCCATTCTGTGCCCCAAGAGAAGAATGTGAGGCAAGGTCATGTCTCCCCAGTGGGCCTTTCCCCAGCTGCACAGCAGAGAGTTGCTCCGGTTTCGTCCTTCACTATAGTTCACAAGTGTGAATATTTCTCACGAGCCAGTTGTCTGCGGTCTCACCCTTGTTTCTATGGGCCCAGCTAGGGCAGCTGCTCCATTAGTGCTGTTGGAGGATCTGCAGGAGGCAGCAGTGTGGAGGCGCAAGCCAAGCCGAGGCCTCCCTGTGGGCTCTGGGGGCTTGCCCAGCTGGAGACAGGACTCAAGCCCCTATCCAGGACTCTGCCACCTGCCCTAGCCTTTTGGTCAGCTCTGGCTCATTCTTTCTGTGTTAGTCTATTTGGTACCTCCCCTGCCCTCCCCATCTCCTCATGTGCGTTCACTAGGTTGGAGGTACTAACCATGACAACTATTTTCGTCCATCCAACCACACGCAGGCTGGAGGGGTGCAGCTTAGCCACCCCATTCTTCTCACCTTCACCACACGGGGCAGTGGCTGTGCACATCTGCTTGTTTTCTGTAGCTGGCGACCACATGTGGCATGTTTGTTGATGTGCTCACTGGGTTACCGGAGGGGCCCACCACAAGGTGCCTTGGGGGGCTGGGCAGGCCTGGGAGCAGGGTCCAGGGGGAAGCATCAGTTCTTCCAAAGTTGCAGGGTGACAGATGATCACAGGTCCTACTCCTTCCTCCTGACCCTTCGGAGTCTGGTCTTTGTTTTTGTTTTCCTCTGCATGCTTGTCAGAAGGTCCCCCTTTCTCTGTGCGGACTCCCTTCCGCAGTCCCCAGCCCCTGGGAGAAAGCCTGTGAAGAGGGACAGACTTGGGGTTAAAATCAGACAGATCACTGACTCTCTGTTTGTTTTTGGACAAATTATTAACCACTCTGCACCTTGATTTCCATTCTGGAAATGGAGCCAAGATCACTTTGCTCCTAGGACACCTCAGAGGATTAAATGGGAGCATCAGTAAACTACCCAGCACCCTTCCTGGTACAAGGAGCTGCTGGGAAAACAATTCCTTCCCTTTCCTTCCCCAGATGTCCAGTCTCCAGCATTTCTTCCCTCCATGTCGACCCCCTCCCAGTGGAGGTGTCAGCTCAGCTCAGTGTTAGAAGACATGGGGGCAGGCAAGGGGGAGGCTGACAATGACTTTCCAGTAGCTATTAGGCACCGCGTTAGACACTCTAGGCATTACTTCTCTTATTAGGAAGAAAACTCACAGGAAACGGTGATGACTCAGGCCTGTCCTGAGCTCTTCCACCCTCTGGGCGGCAAACTTCAGAGACTTGGCCCCGCGTCCGGTCTTTCACTGTATTTCTCTGTCTCTGACCCTGTTCGTGGAGTGAGATGCGGTCCCTCCCTTCTTTCTCCCTTCTGGCTGTCTGTGCAGGCCAGCACACAGACCCTTTTTCAAAGAGTTTCACAGACACCCCTGGCCCGCTAGCTCAGTCGGTTAGAGCATTGTCCCGATACGCCAAGGGTGTGGGTTCGATCCCCAATCAGGGCATATTCAATAATCAACCAATGAATGCACAAATAAGTGCAAAACAAACCACTCTCTCTTCCCCTCTTCTCTCTCTAAAATCAGTAAATAAAAATTGAGAAAGTTTCACAGACAGGCTCACAAAGGAAGTGACAAGTTTCGGAATCACAGGATTCTTGCGGTTGTGCTTTGGATTCTGACCCTTTTCTGAGCTAGTCCTGGGAAACTCCTCGGCTTCCTGCCCATTGCATACATTCTTGGGGGTGGGTTCCTAGTATTTTGCTTCTCCTATGCTGGGTCCTCTACCCCCCGCCTCCACCTGTCTCCCTCAGCATTTAGGCCTGCAGAGCATTTGGGAAGTCACCTTAGGGAATTTCCTCAAAATGGGATTTGGAAATTCTATGCCTTAGTCATGTCTTTTTTTTTTTTTAAATATGTTTTTATTGGTTTTTCAGAGAGAAGAAGGGAGAGGGAGAGAAGTACAGAAACGTCGATGATGAAAAAGAATCATTGATTGGCTGCCTCCTACAAGCCCCCTATTGGGGTTCAAGCCCAAAACCCAGGCATATGTTCTCCGGGAATGGAACCATGACCTCCTGGTTCATGGATCCACGCTCAACCACTGAGCAACACTGGCCAGGCATTTGTCATTTCTTACAGAGACAGCTTTGGGCAGTGAAAAGAGCAAGGGATTGGAAATTAGGAAGCCTGAGTTCTAGTCCAAGTCCAGCTCCAAATATAGTCGTGGGTTTTGGCAAACCTCTTGCTCTTTGTGGGCCTTAGTTTCTTCATCTTGGAAATGGAGTTTTGACAATGTTTTTGAGGCCTTTCTCAGTGAAAAAATATAAAACTAAAGGACTTCTAGTACCCTGAAGGAGATTTTGGGTGTAGTTGTCCTGTTGCCCCTAAAATCAATTCATATCACTTCTCCTACAGGTAAGGCTGAGGGATTGTCATTATCATCCCTTCTTTTCCTCCTACCTTTCCAAGGCCTGGGACTTGCCTGACCACTTAGTTCATGAAGTCCTTCCATGGGCAGTACTGCATTCATCCAGTTGCCCGCTGCTCAATCTTTCCACGCTTCTACTCTTTCCATTCCTCCACTCATCCATTCATTGATCTACTCATTCATCTTTACATTTGTGTCACTTAAAATTCTTTGTTTATAGGCACAGAAAAGAGCTTTGGCTAACTTGAACAGGAAGGTAATGTACTGGGGTTAATGTGAGTAGCTCATAGAATGGATAGGGCATTGGAGAACCTGACTTGGAAAAAGGATGGGTGAGAAACAAAGGAAGCTCTGGGTGTTTTGGCAGCAGGTACTACTTGATACCCTGAAGGAGAAGTGATTCCACAAAAGAATATTAAGTTGATATTTGATGGAGTGGATGTTGTATAGAAAAACAAACAAACAAATTAAATCAATACTCTATTCATCCATCAACCCATCTATCCATTCATCCATCCATCAATTTATCATCTGTCCATCCATCCATCCATCCACTCATCCACCCAGCTATTGGGCCAGGGTTAGGCACCAGAAACCCTTGGTCTACCTCTAGTCTCTGTTCTTCTCTAGTATAGGGCAAGTTATACCTCTTCTTTCTTACCTATAAAATGGGAAGAATGAATATGAGAATCCCTGCCTTATTTAACTCAGAGAACTGCTGTGGAGGTGAAATGAATTAGTGGATGTGAAGGCACTTTCCAAACACAAAGAAAGAGAACTGTTTTCACTGTGCTTACTTCTCTTTCGAGTGTGGCTGATGATAAGATCCATGGCTCATGTGCTACTCTCATTTCTGTCACGCCCTCACTGCCCACCACCCAGCGGTAACCATGGAGAGGAACTGTTGAGTTTTTCAGTTCCTTTGGCTGGAGGATGAATGTCCAGGGTTATCACTGCTACCCACCCCCTAGAAGTGGGCCCCAAGTAGGCTGGAAATAGCTGGAAATGTGCCTGTGTGGGAGAGGTCCTGGCTTCCTGTGTATAGGGGATGTGCAAGAGACAGCCAATTGATGTTTCTCCCTTTCCCTTCCTCTCTCTTTCAAAACAGAGGGGTGGGGGACAAGGGACAGAATGGCTTATGTAGTATACTACATGCGTGGGGAGAAAAAGAAAGCAGACTCATCTGTGCTTGTCAATCGATAGATTCTCTTTGGAGGCTGATAAGAAACTGGTAGCAGTTACCTTCTCTTCCATCAGGAAGGGTAATGGGAGGGAAGCCTGGGACAGGGGTAGGAGGGAGACCTCCATTTCATTGTGTATCATTTTGCATCTTTAGAATTTCGTATCATGTGCATGTCAGAGGGTGCGTGGAGAGTAGCCTGGGTGTTTATAAAAACTCATATGGGAGGCCCTCGCCGGTTTGGCTCAATGGATAGAGCGTCAGCCTGCAGACTGAAGGGTCCTGGGTTTGATGCTGGTCAAGGGCACATGCCAGCTCTGGTCGGGCATGTGGGAGAGGCAACCAATCGATGTGTCTGTCTCACATTGATGTTTCTGTCTCTCTTCTCCTTTCTACTCTCTCTAAAAATCAATGGGAAAATATCCTCCAGTGAGGATTAACAACAACAACAAAAGTCATCTGGCAGGATGTGCCCAGATGTCCGGGGAAAATCCCCGTGGAATTTCTGTCCCAGTTTTAGAGCCTCTTTTCCCCCTCAGTCCAGTGAGGGATCCAGGTCCTCTCAGTGGGGTTCTCTGAGGTGGGGTCACTGACCCAGTGGCTCATCGTGACTCCGGCCCCTTCATCCAACCCTTCACCCCATCAGGGAATGGGGCTTTTAGAATCACATTTGGACACTACTAGCAAACACACAGCCTTACATGCTGTAAGAAGAATGACATTTGACCCTCCGGGGAAGGATGAATAGATCATTATCTCCCCTGACAGCCTGTGTTGGGTAATGGAAACAGCCCAGGCTTTGGACTTGCACAAGCTTTGGTTCAAATTTCTGCTTCTGCTGTTTAAGCTGTGAAAGCTCAACAAACTATGCTCTTGCTGGACAGGTTTCCTCCTCTCTGAAATGTTGCCTACTGCCGAACTGAGGTGACTGGGAAGGAGAGGTGAGGTCACTGCACACAATGCTTGGCAGGTGCGCACCTGTAAGTGCTTGCAGGTGTGCACATGCGCATTGCCACTGAAGTCAGCTCGGTCTGCTGAGGCCCTTTATCATGAAGGAGGGAAGAAACAGTAGTGGCTGGAACTGGGTCCAGTTCAGCAAACACTGATAGTCCCTCCACTTCCCCTGGCACAGGGCCTGCCCTCCAGTGGTGCCTATTGATTAAGTGGTGTGGAAGAGCCTCAAGTTTGCAGCTGCCTCTCAGTAGCTATGAGATCTGAAGACAGTGCGGTCTGCCCCCAGACGACAGGACTTGGCACTGGTGTTCATAGTGGGACCCTCAGGGAAGAGGCTGACTTGGGAGGGCGCAGGTATTCTGGAGGCGGCTGCATGAGGATGGGGCATTGGACCTGTGGGGAGCCTGGGAGCAGCCTCCCCCAGCATCAGGGGTTCTTACATCCTGGCTCCATAGATGACCCTGTAGCCCACTGGCCTTCCCTGCCCTGTGGGGATTGTTCTGGAAACAGGTTTGCCTCCCAGCTGCATAGCTTCTTCTATGTGGAAAGTGCAGGTACTGAGAGTAAAGCAGACCTGGGTCTGAGTTCTTGCCTGGCTGTTGATTTGCTCAGTGGCTCTGTTATTTAACTTTGCTGAGCCTGGGCTTCCTTGTGTGTCAAATGGGGTTAATAATAGTATCTGCTGTTCACTGAGGATTCTAAGAAGGGTATCAGGCATTACAAAAATGTTTTAGTAGAGCTGGCTAGAGTTGAACTGGTTGGTCTAAATAAGGCAAAAATCTTAGGGAAGGAATGATTACTCTTTAGCTCAGGGAAATATGCTTACTGGGCATGTCTGACGGAGAACCCCTACCTCATCCCCCCTCCCCTACCTATACTGTCTGGAGAGGATTAAACTATTCTGCATAAGAAAGAAATGGGGTGGGGAGTTGTTCGTGGTCAGTGTGAGTATGTAAGGGGTTGTGAGGGAAAAGAGGGGAGATGTGCAGCGGTCCCAGTTCCTGGGAAGAAAATCCAGCCGGGGAAAGATTAATTTCTCCTGGCAGGGAATGGCCATTTGGTTTTTAAGGCAGGGATCTTTATAGCTAATATACAATTCCAAGTTCTCACCTGAATTATTCTGTGCTAGATTCAGGTCCTCCCTTATGCCCAAATTTCCAGTAAACATCTGCGACACCCAAAAGCTTGTGTCAATTCTGTTTTGGGGGAGGAAGGAATGAGGGCCCTGACCCATGTGGGGTGAGCAGCACGTGAAGAAAGAGAATTCAGTGAAGCTGGGAATTGGAGGAAGAGGTGCCTGGTTACAACAGGAGCCTTCAGCTCTCCTTGGGGTTGTGGCTGGGGTGAAATTCTCACCTGCTCGCTGTATCTGAGATGGGGAATGGAAAGATTTTTTGGGATATTCTGGTGAGGCTCTGGACAACCCATATCAGAGAATGCCAAGTTGGGTGCCTCAAGAAGGATGGAGGGCGTGCTGAGAATCAGGTCGATGAGAACTGAGTGGGGCAGAGGCAGCAAGTGAGGGACCATGGGTCCTGACCACTCCCAGAGAACACAGCCTTAATCCTCCCATCCCTCCCCCCATCTCCCCTCAGGCAAGGTAATGAGCCGAACCTCAATGCAACACCAACTGAAGTCAGCAGGAGGAGAACCATGTCCCCACACCACACAGAGCCCGAAGGCTGCATAAGTGGCCCGGCATCCTGAAGCCACCTTGGGAGGTAAGAAACAGCCCCTGAAGCCACCTTGGGAGGTAAGAAACAGTCCCGACAGAGAGTCTAACTTTCACATTGGCTGTGAATGTTTACCCAAAGTGCCCCTGCTTTATTCTAGAGGAGATGGGTTCCCTGTGCTTTCTCCATCATTAGTGGGAGCTATTCCAATGTGAGGTCAGTTACTGAAAATAAAGAGCACAACTTTTTTTGGTGTATCTAAGTGGTAACATGTACTTTTTTGACACCAACACATGATCAATGATGAAAAACCACTTCCCACATAATCCTCCAGCCACAAAACCACCCTCGCGCATTGCAGACACACGGACTGCTCTCCAGCCTCAGCGCTGCAGACACTCAAACCACTAGCACTTTTCTCTTCCAAGTTGTGTTGGTGCTTCTGAAAACAGGAGGGAATCTTAACAGCCAAGACCCTCCTTTTATGTCCTGCAGCTGCCCTCTGATGGCGCCACTCTCTTCATGAAGCTTAATTTCCTCCCAAGCACCAGGCTGGAGATACTCAGAAAGTAGTTTTGTTTTGCTAAAAAAAAAAAAAAAAAAAGAAAAGAAAGAAAGAGAAAAGAAAGAAAGCCCAGCGTGTGTGGTTCAGTGGTTGGGTGTTAACCTGTGAATCAGGTGGTCACAGTTAGATTCCTGGTCAGGGCACATGCCCAGGAATTGGGCTTGGTTATCTCGCATCATTAATGTTTCTCTCTCTCTTCCCTCCTCTCTCTGGAAAAAAAAAAAAAGAATATATATTTCTCTCTATATATCTATATCTATATCTATATCTATATCTATATCTATATCTATATCTATATCTATATATCTATATCTCGCTATATCTATCTATCTATACATAGATACCTATACATAGATAGGTAGATAGATAGATAGATAGATAGAGATAGAGATATATATAGATAGAATATAGATATAAAGATATGAAGGAGGGAAAAGAAACATAGAGGCTGGAGTCTGCCTGACAGTAGGTGGGCCTGGACTGGGAGGGTGAGTGTCAGGTGGATGGACTTTCTCTTCATGGTTCTATAGAAGTTGTCCTCCCCCCTTCTGTTAAATGGGGAATAGTGTTAGACAATGCTTTCTTCAGGGCTTGCTGGGAAGATGAAGTGAGATGGCATAAAGAGTTTAATAGCTCCTGGCACAGGTGGGCACTCAGTACATACAGCTGTTATTATTTTGATTATTGTCTGCCACCCTCTTTACTTTTGGTTTCCTCTCTCTCTTTTTTTTTCTTTGTTACCTCCACTTTCTTCATCGGTGAAAAGGTGAATGACAGTATTATTAAGAATTTCTACTGTGAGGACACGGGAACTTTCCAGTTGGGAATGACTGCACCCCACCCCCGCCCCGAAACACACACATTTTGGGCAGCCAAGCCAATGCAGTGTGGACTTTCTACCCCATCACTTCCTGCTCCTTGAAAACCAGCTCCACCACTTACTAGCTGTCTGATCCTGAGCCCTTTTCCTATATACTACATCCTACATAAGTGGCTGGGGTCATTATTTGGCATATTCCATGTCAGAGGCCAAGCAGAATGCTTGGCACATGGCAAATGCTCAATACATGTGGCTACTTAAGCTAAATTGATGAAGGCCAACAACCTAAGAGTCATTCTTGACTTTCCTTTCTCTCACACCTTTCTCAGATGGGATCCCCCAGAAGCAGACCATGAGACAAAGATTTGAGTGCAAGTAGTTTACTGGGAGGTGTTCCCTGAAAGTTCCAGTAGGGAAACAGAAAAGGGAAGGATGCCACTGCAGGGTTCCTTAGTGGACAGATTACCACTGTAATGGAGAGTGTAATGGTAATGGAGAATCCCTGCTGGCACCCCTAGGAGACTATGCAGAGCAGCCTCAGAGTAGCTGACTCCCCTCCCCTGCCCCCCAAGAAGTCCCAGGCTTCAGGTCTGGCTTGATCCAGAGGCTCAAACCATGCCATTGGGGGGTTCTTACACTCAAATTTTCATCTCTGCTTCTTGTGTATATTGCCCAATTTTCTTCTGAAAATGTGGGCTTCCTTTATTCAGGCATGGGAGAAAGAGAGAAAGCTGCAGGCTGTTCAATTCTTTCATCATTCTAGCTCAGCCACCCCGGTAAAGAGCAAGCTTCTTTCTCCAAGCTTCTTTCTACCAACTTTAGGGAGGTACTTGGTCTGGCCCTTGGTGGAGATTTGGTGGATTGTGTATCCACCTCTTGGACTAATCTCTGCAGTTCCACGTGGGAAGGGCCCTGGAGACAGACGATGCTTTCAAGGCCACGTTATGGTCAGACACAAAACTGTCCACGTTCACGGTGAGGGTGAATGTGAGGTAGACGCACTACCCTCTACTACGCTGACTCTGTTTCCCATAACACTATCAGCAAGGATACAGGGACATATCAGACTTCTCTGAAAAATTTGGGGAGATGTTAGATGGTTTAAATCACAGCAATGCAAACAATCTAGAATAGAATATTAGATGTCTCTGGTCTTAGATGTCTTCTGGTCTCCCTGTCACTTATAATTTCTTTCAGCTGATCAGTTTCCTTCCAGGTTGCCTGATCCTTTTTCTTGTTCTGCAGCCATTTCTCCTCTTTTCTCTGCTTTCCTCTCTCTCAACTTTCTGTCCACTTTGTATGCAGAAGAGTTCAGTTTTCACTTTTGTTTATTTTCTCCCTTAGACCCGTGTCCTAAAATTCCCGTCTTCTATTCACTCTTTGACTTTTCAAGGTATTTTCCTAAATAAAAGCACTTTAAAAAAATGTTTTTATTGATTTCAGAGAGAGGACAGGAGAGGAATAGAGGAGTAGAAACATCAGTGATGAGAGAGAATTATTACCCGGCTGCCTCTCGCACACCCCCTACTGGTTGAGCCTGCAACCCAGGCCTTACCTGGACAAACCGTGACCTCCTGATTCATAGGTCAATGCTCAACTACTGAGTCTCATGGGGGGAGGGGGGGGGGATCGGCAGCAATTCTTTTTTAAAGAACAACTCTGGTGCTAGCTGTTAGGATAATTGGTGTTTTCATCTTACTCTGTCACCTTCAGAATAAATCAGCCGTGGGCCAGAAACTGGATTAATGGGAATTCTGTGGGCAGATTTCCTGTGATTTAAGGAAATCCACAGGGGAGAAGGAGCTGGCTGCATTTTAATTTATCATGTGTCTCAACTACAGCAGCTCCAGATGGGAGAGCTGGCTGAGTTTCAACTCTGATTGGATCTAAACGGAAGATCTATTTGTCAGATAATGGACAATGTGCTAGTGATACAACTGGAGTTTAAATGATACCCATCTTGATGATGAAGGTTATTACATTTCTCAACACCTGAATGATCTGCAAATGCAATTCAGAGGTGACATTATGGAAGACTCTTGTATGTTTTCATTATAGACATGATCCCTATGGAAAGTCAGTCACAGGCAAATACAAGGTATGGTATGAGGGGCAATGAGAGTCACCCTGCCCTGCCCCTCCTCAACTAGATTTGCTGATTTCCACTTGTAGGCTCAGTTGCTCCTTGGTGAGCAAATCAAAGCTGACTTGAAGGCTACCTAGGACCAGGAGGCCTTTTAAAGTTGGACCTTGCATTCAATGCCCTGTCACTGGTCCCTGAGCCCCAAGTTATTCAGCTTGCTCCCAGTACCATATTTAGCACATGAAAGGTACTCGATAAATAGTGATGATTGCCACTCTCTTTATTCTCCGTTTCCTTCCCATGTGTTCCAGTTAAAAGGACATGGCTCCTACTTTGGCCTTGGCTTTGAGTTCGTGTTACTCATTCTCCCCTGTTCTGGAAGGACCAAGATCCTGTCTTGCCCCGAATTCCCAGCCCAAGTCTTCCCCTGGTGTCTCCCCATTCATCTACCAAGGGCGTGTACCATTTTGCAGGGCTGGGCTTCTGGTCTCAATTTAGTTACAAGATCCTAGTTTTTGAGCGGTTTCCAAAACTTCCTTAAAGACCAAGAACTGGCCTTACTCTTGACACTCCTCTCCGGGAGTTTAGACCCCAGATTCTAAGTGTTCCCCCAGGCAGCTGTGCCTGGTATTGCTGGCCTGTCTGCCTTTGGGCATCTTCTTTTCCAAAATTCTGTGGGGCTGTGCTCAGTGGTGCCCCTGGGGTTCACTATTTGCCTGAGCAAAGGCTCAGCCTCGTCAATCTCTAGACATCGTTTGGCAGCCTAACAGCACTCACCTTGCAGGGCAGGGGATGATAGGATGGGAGAGGACTAGTTCTGTGACCTTCCTCATAACTTCCTGCCTGAGAATTGTCTGAAACCCATCAGCTCCCATGTGTAGTTCTCATTATCCACCCCCTCCCCTCTCCTCCTTTGTGGTGAAGTCATTGAAGACTCTTGACGATAACAATAATTCAAATAGTGGTTAGTAAAAACAACAGTCAAAATTTATCGAGCTTTAATTTACTATGTGGCAAGCATTATGCTAAGTGCTTTAAATGAATTATCTCAACAACAGCTGTATGGTGGGGGTACAATTTCTAGTTCCATTGTACTGGCAAGGGCACTGGGGCACAGGGAGGTTGATCAGATTGCCTGTGGTCACGTAGAGCTGGAGTTATAATACAGTGTGCCAAGTGTACGTGGTCTTATTTAAGCCTCACATCAACTCTCCTGAGAGTAGACATTGGTATTGTTCTTCCTCTTCTACAGATGTGGTGACTTAAAAACATGTCTGTAAGTTCTTTGATGTTTTCTCAATCAAGAGATGGAGACTATGTCCTCGGTGCTTGGACCTGGGCAGACATCTATAACTACCTCGACAGAGGGATGCGAAGTACACAGAGGCCAGATTAGAAAAGGTTATGCAGCTTTCTGCTGTTCTTTTAGTTATTTATTTAATCTTCACCCAATGATATTTTTTCCATTGATTTTCATAGTGGAAGGGAGGGAAGAAAGGGGAGGGAGACATGGATGTGAGACATGTGGATTGGTTGCCTCCCGTATACCCCTGATCAGGTCCCAGGGATCAACCCAGGTACACATCCTTGACCAAGAATTGAACACGGGGTCTTCAGTATATGAGCCGACACTCTAACAAGTGGGTCAGTGTGTTAGCCAATCCTATGGCCAGTTCAAACTGCAAACTTTCATGTCTGCAGTAGATGGTGATCAGATCTTAGTTTAGTTCTTTAAGTTTTAGCTGCAACCTGCTTTCAGTTTTCCCACGTATGTATGTTTCAGGAATGTCAGGACTAGAAACTTGGGCTAAGTTTATAGAAAGAATTTGGGGTTCCCTGTTGCTGATTTTTTTTTTTCATTTTGGAGTTTTCTCACTCTCTCTCCAGTAGCCACTATTTCTTCAGGCTCCTTCCCCTGGTTCATCTGGCCAGAAAGGCCACAGACTTTCTTATTAGCAGTTTGGTCAATCCTGTGGCATCCTTCACAACAACTACAGTTGACCTCAAGTCACTGCCACGAAATTCAGGAACTTACTCTATCCCTGATGTTTGCTCTAATTTTCAACGCCCCTACAAAACCTGTCTGCTTTTGTAAGTCTCTCGTGCTTTCAATTATTTAAAAAATTTGTCCAGAGTTTATAGCTTTTATTCTTGATCTTGCCATTAACATGGCTCCTTTCCTATCAGCTTTTTTTCCTCTGTAATAATCGGCAATGTGAGAACTGAAGACTGTCATCTTGTCTTTACCAGTGAAAACCTGCTGGGCTCAAGCATCCTTTCTCTGAGAGGGGAGCCCATCAGTGCTGAATCTCTACTGTGAGCCAGGACGGTCCTGGGCACTTTACATCTGTTAACTGGTCTGATTCTCCTAATAACCTGTAGTCGTGGGTTTTTTGGTTTCCATTTCATAGCAAAGAAAACTGAAGCGAACACACAAGCATACTCTAAATCCTCCTACCTTTAAAAATCCTCCCTGGAACCCATATCTGCTTCTAGCTCTTGCCTTAAATTTTGCTTTTCTTCACAAAAAAGTTTTTAGAAGAGTTGTCTGTGTAGAGTCCTGGGCCCCACTTCCGCACCTCCCATCTGTCTCCCACCCCCTTGGTTGGGTTTTTATTACCACTTCCCCCTGAGACTTTTCCTCAAAGTCACTGATGACCTTTATGGGTCAAATTCAGTGGCCATTTGTGGAGCAAGGAGCAAGGAGCTCAAAGCCCAGGAGGGTCAAAAGCACGTAGCACCGGCCCCCCGTGGAGGGACAAGGGCAGGAAAAACACTGGTTGATGTGTCATTGTACAAGTTGAAGTGCTTTTGGCACAGGTAACAGAAACCAAGATCTGCTAACTCTGGCTAATTAAACAAAAAGGGGGATACCCAGATTTCCATGGATGGATGAATAGATAAACAAAATGGAATGTTATTAAATTTTAAAAGGGACTGAAATTATGACTCATGAAGTAGCATGGATGAACCTTAAAGACATAGGCTAAATGAAATAAGCCAGTCACAAAAGAACAAATACCATATGATTTAGCTTATATAAGGTAACTAGAATAGTCAAGTTCAGAGAGACAGAATGTAGAATAATGGTTACTAGTGGATGGGGGATGGGGGGGGGAATGGGGCATTATTATTTAATGGGTACAGAGTTTCAGTCTGGGAAGATGGAGAAGTTTTGGGAGGTGGATAGTGGTAATGGTTCCACAACACTGTAACTGTACTTAATCCCACTGAATAGTACACTTAAAACTGTCTGCGTAGAGTGGCATGTATACTTTACCAGACACAAACCAGAATTAACCTAAACCAACAGGAAGTTATTCCAGAGGTGTTCAATGCCACCACGGCCCTTCAGGGATGAAAAACAAAACAAAACAAAAGAATGGGGCGAATGCTGGGGCATCTCCGGGAACTGAGAGACTAAACCTCCAAGCCTTTGTGAGGGACAGGAAATGCAGCAGCTCCAAGAACTTCAGTGCAAGAGTTCATAGACTTCTTCCCTTGGGGTGCTGCTCCAACACCAACCTTATGTGTTTCTCTGGTCCAGATTTCATCTCTCTGAGGGAGATCCTGATTGGCTAGCTGTGGTCAGGTGCTTCAGTTGTAGGATGGCAGGCTCATGTATTACCACTTGAGGCCACTAGGGGGAGTTACGGGTCAATTTACCAGAATCCAAATCATTGGCTAGTTTTCAGAATGATCACTTTACCTGAATTTTTTCCTCTTAATTATATATATTTAATTATCTGATTTTTGCTTTGTCTCCACAACAGCATTTTAGGGGAATGTTGACTTTTTTTCTGAGTCAGCTTCCAGCTGTTGAGCTGGAGGCAGAAAGATAGCAAGAGAGGGATATTGAGTATGTATGTCTGGCCTTGGTGCCATGTAAGTTCTCCAGCTCCCAACCTTGACAAAATGCTTAGAATGTTTTTTTTCTCTCTTTAGTGATTAAGGTATTACATATGTGTCCTTATCCCCCCATTAACTCCCCTCCCCTGCCCCCCTCATGCCCTCACCTCCCTGGTGTCTATGTCCATTGGTTAGGCTTATATGCATGCATACAAGTCCTTTGGTTGATCTCTCCCCCTTTGCTTGATCTCTCCCACCCTCCCCTACCTTCCCTCTGAGGTGTGATGGGCTGATCGATACTTCTCTGTCTCTGGATCTGTTTTTGTTCATCAGTTTATATTGTTCATTATAATCCACAAATGAGTGAGATCATGTGATATTCACGTTTCTCTGACTGGTTTATTTCGCTTAGCATGATGCTCTCCAGTTCCATCCATGCTATTGCAAATGGTAAGGATTCCTTCTTTTTTTAGCACAGTGTATACCATTGTGTAGATGTACCACATCAGAATGTTGAGAAGCTACTGAAACAACTGAGATTAAGTTTCTCCCACCTTAGCAGAAAGGAAGTCAGGAATGAAGTTAGGATTAAAGGAAATTTTCTTT
This sequence comes from Murina feae, assembly GCA_004026665.1. Taxonomy (NCBI): domain Eukaryota; kingdom Metazoa; phylum Chordata; class Mammalia; order Chiroptera; family Vespertilionidae; genus Murina; species Murina feae. The sequence continues at coordinate 29,969 of PVJC01014889.1, forward strand.
ATTGAATGGTTGAGTTTTGGACCAAGATTTTTACCCTTAACCTAATCTAATGCCCTTTTCCTGTCCCGAAAAGTGTAGGAGCTAGAGAGTCTCACCTCTTCTTTCGTTTTGACACTCTCTGTACCCATGCCACCTGAGAGGGAGACCAAATCTTAGGGAGCTGGCAAAACCTCAGCAAAAGTGTCCAAGATCAGCCCTGGCCTGGCAGCTCGGTCAACTGGAGCATTGTCCTATTCACTAAAAGTTTGTGGGTTCAATACCTGGTCAGAGCACATCCAGCTTGTGACTGGATGTCACTGTTGTTTTTTTCTCTTTCTCCCTCTTCCTCTCTAAAAATCAATAAACATATTCTCAGGTGACGATTAAAAAAAAAAAAAAGACAAAGATCATTAACATGTGATACTTCCACCCTGGCCTGCTAAGAAAAAGCTATTTCTTTTTTTTTCCCCTGAGAGTTTTTGTAAATGTTTATTGAAGCCAAACTGATTACATATGCAGGGACACAAGATCTCAAATGTTCCCAAAAATTATGTTTTAAAAGAAAAAAAAAAATAATGGGGGTGGGGCAAGAATCTAGAAATAGGATAAGGATGGGCGAGAAAAGTCAAGAGTTCTGTGGAGCTCTTAATGAGTCAGAGGCCAGAGATGGTCAGGCTGGTTGGGAGCGGGATGCAGGTATTAGAATGGCTGTTGTATTCTTGTTAGGGGCATGATTGTGAGCCAGGGGAAAGATGTGGGCGGCGTTTTTCTGTGTATCAGGAATATTATATGCCTGTTCACCTCCCTTAACTTCGGCATTTCCTCCAGAGATTGAGAAAATATTCAAAATACTTTTATGTTTTGGATCACTGGCTCATTTCTCTGAATGTGACTGTCACAGACCACAAGGCTGCCCTCGTTTTTCACAGGGTTACATCTTTCTTTCCTGAACCTGGGTTCCCACAGAGGCTTGACTGTCATGAGGAGTTGAGGAGCTGGGCTAGGCCTTTCTATGATCAGATAGATTTAATTTGGGGCAAGTTTCTGAAGGGTAGCAAAGGCAGGTTGGGATCCTTGATGTAATCTTGGACCCATTCGCTGTTGGGATTGGTGCAGATCTCTCGGTTCTTTTTGGTGACGAGGCTGTAGAGATAAAGTTAGACTGTCACGGGCCATAGCGCAGAGTGGGGGTCCAGCCCACAGTGCCCCACTCCCAGCTTACACGGGGCTAACCTAGGCCTGCCCCATCCTGGCTCCATCAGAGGGCTTCCCTCTCTGGCCTCTAGACTTCATCAACCCTACTTGTAGCCCCTTCCCCACCCAGCCTAGACCCTCAGGCTTGGGTTTCATGAGCACTATTTATTGGGTCACACAGCTATAAGTAGCAAAATCAAGAATTTAAACCCAGGCCTGTCCTGTGAAATTCAAAGCCCTTAACCACTACCCTCCTCCTTCTAGTATGGAGAGTTATTGGTTTTATGCATTCATTCCAGTCCCCGGTTCCCTTTCCTTTCAACAGAAATCTATGCAGGGAAGTACTTACATGATTGCTGGCAGGTTACAGTTGAAGGCCTTTCTGTATCCCACTACCAGTTTCCTTGGTAATGCTTTCTCTTGGTACTTCAGGCAGCAGCTGGGTGAAATGTTCACCGCCACAGGAATTCCTGAGGGAATCACATTGAAAGCTGAGCCGAGGAGGCAGAGAGGGAGCCATGACCTCCATCTCCCGTCCACTGCCCTTCACTCCTTTGATGGCAAAGCCATCTGTGAGCAGGGACTGAGCACAGCTGGTGGCAAGGCTTGGGACAGCTTGAGTGCACCGTTGGGCTGATTAATGTTTTAGGCGAGCCATTTTCTCTTTCCTGAAGCCTGAACCCATTGCACAGGCCTGCTTGACCTCCCAGAGGGCATTGTTATCCCACCATATGCACCTCTGCACACAGTGACGGTCATGTCCTTGGCTTTCAAAACAAAGTGTAGATCAGGGCATCCTGAGAGTGTGTGGGCAGATTATGTGGTGTGCATGACCCTTGCTCCTCAAATGTTTATACAGGCAGAGTTGGGCTCGACTGCAAGCCAAGGGCAGCCTAGGGAGAAAAGGGCTGGGGCAGAAGAAGGCAGGTATGTGGAAGGACTGAGTGACTGGTCCCTTCCCTGTCAATCAGGTCCTCATAAATGATGGTAGAAACAGGGGTAAAACAAGGTGAAACAAATCTTCTTCTCCATGGTTCCCAAGCATTCTGTAGCTCCAAAACCTTTTAACCACTTTCTTCTTTCCCACAGACTTTATTTAGATCTAGGCTGGGGGATGGAGATGGGAGTCAGGAAACCCCAAATGGGACACTTGGGTGAGCCTCCCATTGGGACTCCTTTTGGCTGCCATGATAGTCCCAGTAGTCTGTGCCAGGAAGGGGTGTCTCGGTTCAGACTCCTCATTTCTGAGCTGAGCCCCAAACATTGCTCAGCCTGCCTACCCAGCACTCCTTGTCTGCTCTCCCAGAGAGCAGGCTGTGCTCATCCACTCGCCTTGCCTGCCTCTTCATCACACACATTTATTGTTGTCTCTCCTGTTACTTCCTTGGCTCCTCTTTCTAAAGGCTCATCCCTTGGGACTTCTGACATAATCTTGACCCATCTTCCCCAAACTGCCCAACCCCAGAAGGATCTGGACCACAGCCCAGCTACTCACAAAGGGGAGAGTTTCAAGATGGCCACTAAGCATGCAGGAGGGGGGAGAGGCCCCAAGGATGATGACAGAGATCTGACAGCACTCTTGGTGTCACCTCACTGCCAGCTGCCCCGGTCCCCTTGCTCATTGCTGCCCTCCAGGGGAAGGCGGACTCACTTGCCTGGCTGTGGGAAGCAGAAGCAGAAGCAGTGCTGAAGCTGAGGATGAGGAGAAAGAGGGCAGCCATGAAGACCTTCATCCTCTCTGTGGGGCAGTTCAGCCTCAGGAGACAGCTGAGTGGAGATGTCCTTCTTGCTGTTGGTCGTCTCCTCTCTGACCACTTCGCACTCTGAACTCTGACCACTTCAGAGCAGGTGGAGGTGGAGAAACAGGCCTCCCCCAGTGTTTGCTAAAAGGGAGGGCAGTGGGGCGGGGCCTGGTGCAAAGTTGAATTCAGTGATTTGAATTCAGGTTAAGGAAACAAGAACAGAGAAAGGGAATACATGGCAAACGTGTGCTGGGTATCAGCCACCTTGCATATCCTAGTTTACTTAATCCTCACAGATGTTCATTTTTGTTGTTTTGTTTTTCCTTGCATTTCATTTTGTATAATTTCTATTGCTATGCTTTAAATTCATGTATCTTTTTAAAATTTTATTTTATTTTTAATTTTTTAATTTTTAATTTTTTATTGTTGCTTAAAGTATTACAACAAGTGATAGGTAGGTCTCCATTTTTTCTCCTTGTCACTTATCTTTATTATGGGGACTGGTCTATGTGGAACTAGGGGCCAAGCTAAGGAATGGGTGGGTAAGTGGAGAAGGGTGTGTGCAGAGGAGGACCTGTCAGCAGTGGGCCTTAATCGCGGTCATCTGCAATGGTAGGAAGAACACAGAGCTCCCTCAGAGTGGAGAGAGGAAGCCTCTGGCTCCCCTTGCATTTCAGGCAAGACAGGATGGGGCACCTAAATGCGGGGAGTCACGGTAGGTCTGCAGGATCTCACTGAGTGGGTCTTCCAGACTTGGCTTTTCTTCAGTAACCCAAAATTGGCCCTTGAGGACCAATGGCATAATCCTAAATATAGTTACTACATTCCACACTGTGGAATGGTCTCAGTAAATAACCACTCTTTAAAACAATACCTTTTCTCCTTTTGTTGTGTTGACCATCATAGGTTTCAGTTGGGGTTTATTTCTCTCCTCTCTGAAGGGCACTCGTGTATTTGCTGATTCCCAATTCATCTGACTGGGATGGGTGGCTGTGGACGGACAAAGGCCCGTCCCGTGAGGCTTTCAGTATCAAAAGTGGCCTCTTCCTTTTTGACAGGTGAAGAACTACTTGTAGAAGGACCATTCATGAAGGTGCTGCAAGGCTGGAAGAAGACCAGCACTGAGCTGACTATAAGCCGGAGAGGGCGTCCTCTGACGGAAATGGAGACCGTTCACCAGCCCTAATGCGTGAGTGGCTGGGCTTCCGAGAGAAAAGGGCCGTTATGCGTGCGCCACATTACATGCTGCCCTATTGCTTGGAGGGAAATCTAGAAGATATAGAATCAACCTTACTACCATTCAATAAACTCCCCTTTTCAAATGATCACGATGTAAACATGCCCGAGTCCCTTGAAAAACATAGAGCGAACCCTTCTCTTAACCCGAGTTTACCATTCAAGTTACAAAAATAAATTGAGGAAACTTTTCTGGAGCAGGCCTCCTGAGAAAGCTTCGAGTGAGCGGCAAGAAGTCCAGGCCGAGCGGGATACACATCATGGCGAAAGGAGAGGCTGAAGCCCCGGGTGAACGGTGAACGGGAGGCACGCCGCGCACTGACGGGACCTCCTGGCCACACGGACACCGCAGCAGCTGAGCAGGTGGCCTCCCCTCTCCGCCCCGCCTATCAGCTCCTCCCACAGCCACACCTGGCACGTGGGGCGCCAGGGACCCGACTGGGACCACAGTGGGTACAAATGACCAGGCGTGGGAGGTGGAGGAGGACGGACACCCGCGATCACCCCGAGGCGGTGGGCGGCGGGGACAGCGACAGCGCCAGGGACGCAGGGAAAGACGCCCCGGGAGCCAGGGGCACGATCCGCCCAGTGGCTACAGCTCCTTCCCGCCTCTCCCTCCCCACAGAGGGGACATCTAGGCACATCAAGTGACAAAACAACACTGGATTTTCGGGAAGAAACAGGCGCATTGTTCAAGATGGAGACTGCACTGCTGCCGTTTGTAGGCCACACGTGCCGGCTCCTTCCTCTCCCCCAGCCTCGCATTTCCTCTTCACCATCCATGCCGTGCCGTGTCTCCGTGTCTCTGTAGGGCAGGATCAAGCTTTGGCACAGGTAGGCATTGCATTCGTTCTCCCCTTGTGTTGGTTTGGATTTGGGGAATGAAAAAACTTGTTTTGCAGTCCTCTCTGCATTTCTAAATGTGGTTTCTTTTATGTTTTTATTATATACTAGGGGCCCAGTGCACAAAAATTTGTGCACTCGGGGTGCAGGGAGTCCCTCAGTCCGGCCTGTGCCCTCTCACAGTCTGGGACCCCTCAGTGGATGTCCTATGATGGCTCCAGTCTGCCAGGCGCTTTCTCTGTGTGTGTGTGTGTGTGTGTGTGTGTGTGTGTGTGACCACTGGGGACCTGCCCCCAGCCGCATCTGAGGCTGGGAGCAGTCCTTCTGTGTGTGTCTACCTGCTGGGGGCCTGCCCCCAGGCACACTGTGGAGGCTTGGAACAGGCACCCCCTCTATGTTGATCTCTCAGGCTCTTGCCCTCCCCTGCCTGTTGTTCTCTTTTTTGAGCTGTGACCAGGGCTGGGTGCGGCCTGCCTCCCAAGCTTGCCTACTGCCCATCTTCCTCCAGCCACCAGAAAGCAGGGAAAACCTCACCTCGTGATCAGGCCAGCCTTTTCCTGCTCCCTGATCCCCGGAAGGGGTCTGGAGAGCCGCCAAGCAGGACTCCAGCCCCCAAGAGCTTGCTTTCCCGCTCCCCAGTGGCCCCCAAAGGGCCTGGGGAACCGCCAAGCAGGCCACTGACTTTTTCCCACTCACCCGTCCCCTGCTGCCTTCCTTTCCCACTTCCCGGTTGCCGCCAAGGGGTCTGGGGAGCTGCCAAGCAGGCCCCGGCCCCTGCAGCCTTGCTTTCCCGCTCCCCGGTGCCCCGCAAAGGGCCTGGGCAGCTGCCAAGCAGGCCGAGACCGCCCCGCTGCCTCTTTCCCACTCCCCAGCCCGCCACCTTGCTTTCCCACTTCCTGGTGCCCTGCAAGGGGCCTGGGAAGCCCACCAAGCAGGCCACTGACCTCCTGCCGCCTCTTTCCCGCTTCCCGATGCCCTGCAACCCTGCCGCCTCTTTCCTACTCACGGGTCCTGGGTCCTGCGCTGTCCCACTCTGCAGCTGCTCTGTGCACTCGGGAGGTCCCTCAGCCCGGCCTATGCCCTCTCGCAGTCTGGGACCCCTTGGGGGATGTCCACCTGCTGGCGTGCCTGACCAGCCTGGGTGAGGGGCTTTCAGGCTGCCCACAGCTCTCATTGACCCAACGTCCCAGCAAGGCCGGCTGGACGCATGTTTCCTATAATTGAT
>PVJC01014890.1:0-35806 GCA_004026665.1 Murina feae
CTATAAGTGCAGGGCCTGAGGTCCGGCTGCCCTGGTCATTCTGGGATCTCTGTTAGGCCATCTCCTCCCTTAACCTCACTCAGCATGTAAGTCAGGAACAGAGGACCAGCTGGGTCATGAAACAGATTGGAATTAGGTCAACAAATGGCCTAAAGTTTTTGAGCACAAGAAGAAATGGTGGACTGGACGAGATACACATTTAACTTTTCACATATCTTTCAAACAGTTGTAAGAGAGATTAATGTTTGTTCAGATCAATGCTGAATCGCAACAACTTATTGTATCTGCAATTTCCAAATTTTTGAATCTAATGTTACACAGTTATTTTCTACAGTTATGCAAAAATAAAGGACAGTCATTATCAATATCTTATATCTTATTTTAGACATTATTTTGACCTGATTACTACCTCCTGAGCACAGGCAGGTAGGACATTCTTGATTCTTGATTCTCAGACATTTGTGAATGTATCTACAGCTTGCTTTGTAATCTCTTTTTTAATGGAAACCTATGGCCTAATGCAGAGATCCCAAACTAGTTACATCAGAAGTTGTCATGGCTTTGAGTAGAAAAAAGAAAAGAAATAAAAGTAGAATCATTCATATATTGAAATGATGATGGAAGACAATTGACCTGTTTTCTCAGCCTAGTGCAGTGCTTCTCAACGTTGTAGCCCTTTAAAACAGTTCCTCATGTTGTGACCCCCAACCATAAAATTATTTTCGTTGCTACTTCATAACTGTAATTTTGCTACTGTTATAAATCATAATGTAAATATCTGATATGTAGGATGGTCTTAGGTGATCCCTGTGAAAGCATCGTTCGACCACCAAAGGGGTCGCAACCCACAGGTTGAGAACCACTGGTCTAGTGTTTTCAGTGATGACAGGTTCAGAGGGAGGTTAGTGAAGAGAATTCCTACCATAGAACATTTCATCAGAAAGGAAACTTCAATCCTGAGAGGAATCTGTTGCTTCCAACCTCCTTCTGCCCTTCTCATGGAGGGTCACTGTGGTCAGAGGGTGCTGTGCTCTCCCACAAACTTATAACAACCTTAATGTATAATGTTTACACTCTCCCATCAGGTAAATGATTTGGAAATACATTCTTTATGTTTGTATCTTCATTTTAACAATGCAGTCATTGATGGGATAAATGCCTTTAAATTTAACCAAGGATAGTTGAACAGTATGTTCTTTATTGGGACCTGTTTTGAGTGATTTTACAAAGAACTTTCCAGAAAATACTGAGCCTCCACTCTCCATGTGGATTGACTACAGCAGCCACAGGGACTAGAGCAGGTGCTGGTACCAGAGGGGAGCACTGCTGGGAAACTACTCATAAATCTGGACGTAACTGTGGAACTGGGTGAGAGGAGGAAGCAGGACTTGTTTTGAGTCACATGACAGAGATATGACTGACGCTCATGGACAGAGAGTTACTGGACATATGGGTTTAAAGGCTCCTCCAGTGGAGGCCAGGAAGGAAGTGCAGGGCATGATAGAGGCAGCTTGTATCATTGTACAAAATAATGATTAGCAGAAGTTTGTTAGAAATAGAAACGTTAAAGACCATGCAGGCAGGGATCAAGAGAAATAAGGGAAGTGACACTGCAGACTGGTGGGAAGGGGATCCCTGTGTCCTACATGCACATCTCACAGTGTCTCTGTTCTAGAAGGTAACATCTCCTAGGTCCAGGGGATTCTCACTTGGACAACTATTGGGGTCCTTACACACATGGTCACAGCATGAATCACCAAAGCCTGAACATTTTGGATTCCATTTATGAAATCTCTAAATACAGACTCTGAAGAGTGACACCCCTCACTGGGGGAGCCATGGTGATGTTGAGTCTGTATGAGGAGCCTTCATGTCATTGGACCAGGACCCCTGTCTTAGTCCATCCTCATCATTATCATCATCAGCAACAGCAGCAATAGCCGTGCCACAATTTGCTTACTTATAATCATATTCTGTAGATGTGATGGTTGTCCACACACAATGACTTTTATCAAATAATAAAAGCAGGCCTCTCCTCTCTTGATGTCATTGAAAACTGAAATGACAACGGACTCGCCTAAAATTGATACAAGACCTTGGATAGCATTGGCGTTGGATAGAGGAGGATCCCACCCAACACAATGGACCAGGTCCCCTGTACAATTCTATGGCCATCATCACCACCCTCACCACAACTACCACCACCATTATCACCATCATTTGCCAATTTATAGTTATTTTTTCAGTTACAGTAAACGTTGTTTTTGTACACCACAATGACCTTTTAATTCAATATTTGCTCAATTTTTATAATTGTTAAGTAAAATTGTAGCTATACTTTATTTCCTTTTCCATTAGATTTCAGCAAACTGATGGCTCCTTCCTGTCTCTTCTCATTTTGGCACCACGTGGGAATCTGAAAAGGAGCATTGGGTCTCCTCTGCAGACGTCAATGCGAGGTTGAAACCACACAAGCCCCTGTAGGAAGAATTCCTCCCCTTCCCCACCAGATCAACTACATAAAGTCCCTGGGCCAGTCTTCTTTCCTGGCTCCGTCACAGCAGGTCTGACTTCATAAAGGGTGTTTCCTGTGCTTCCCATACATTTGAAAAATGTGCACAGTAAACATCCCATGTCCACAGGTGTGTGTGTGTGTTTGTCATAAGCTTGGACATCTTCACCGAGCTGTTGTGGGTCCCTATCCTATGCCTGGTGTCACCTACTCTCTGTTCTCTGAGCCTGATGACAATTCAATACCCTGCACCACTGGGATCCTTCTCTAACTTTGGGTTCACATATCTATGGTGGCCTCTGGCCAGCATTCAGGTGGGCTCACATCACAGGAATCATTATTCAACTCTCTAGGGAGCCACTAGGATTCAAGTATCCCACTGTTATTATTACAGACAATCTCTGGAAATTTGAGAGAATGACATCCTTAAGTTAAAATGATCAAACCTAAATGCACCCTTAAAGCCCCTTGGCCAAAGGTCCTATTATGTGACCTTGGTGTCCACGGCATCAGGAGGACATCAGCTGTCTCCCTGTGAATTGGTGACTGGGAGGATCACGCATTTACAGATATCTCTTCCAGTGATATTCTGCCTTGCTGCATGCTGATGTGGGAGATACTGAAAGTGCTCATGCCTTCCCCCAGCTCTCACGCTGCTTTTCTACCACAGCTGTGTTAGAGCCTCCACCCCGTCCCCCCGACCTTCCACCAGGAGATTCTGTCTGTTGAAGGAAAGATCAGAAGAACACTGCCCTTGACCATCACTGGAGGGAAACACGAGGTGTACTTTGAACAACCAATGCAGCAGTAGAATCCTGGGTCAGTCCTGATGATCATGTGACACCACACTCTCTGTCATTCTGGGTGCTGTGACACAGTTCCACACACAGAGTGAGGGCTTCACAGGTGAGGAGGCTGGGAAATCCAAGACTGGATCCTGGTAGGTTGGGTTTCTGGTGAGCACCCACATCCTAGTGGCTGATTTTTCTCTGGAATCTCAGAGGTTGACGGACCAAGGGAACTTCCCCAACCCTCTTTTTTAAGGACACTATTCCTCTCATGATAACTCCACCCTCAAGACCTGAGTAGGTCCCCAGGCCCCACCTCCTAACACCATCTCCTTGGGCATTAGGTTTTAATGTGTGAGTATTAGAGGGACACATGCATCATCCATAGCAGCAACTAAAGGATCCAATCATGACCCCACCCAGTTGGGAGGCTGCTCCACTAGAGTTCCCTTACCTGAGGATCCTCATCATCCTGAGGGAGCTCCTGGTCTGTGGTAGCAGACAGCTGAGCCATGTCCTTCAGAACAAGCTGATGACCTTGCAGTGTGGGCAGTGTCCACACTTAAGCTTGACCTAAGGCCTCTGAGTAATCCTGTTATTGTTCCTTATCAGCGCTAACAGGTGCTCATTATTCTTTTGTTTGAAGACCTAGAACTGTTTTCTGCCCACAATGGTCCATAGCTCCTTGTGTTTATTCATATTTCTTAGGTGTCAATGGAATAAGTAGCCAGGCTCTATTTTTTATGCTTGACACTGACATGTTAAGGTTCATTCCTCTCTCTTTTCCTGTTCACCTGGGAAACTGAAGAGAGAGATATTAAACCCAGACGAACCCCTCCCTTGAGCAGGATCCTCCCAGGCCCCACCACTGACCCAAAATAAAAACATGAACGAGGGTCCTTACCTGGGGACCCCATTAAGACTTACTTGTTGAAAAGCCTGCCTTGCTCCCAACAGACACCTCCATGAAGTGATAAACCTTTGTAAGGCCCCTCTGTGTGTGAACATCATCAGGCTGCACATTCATTGCAAGGTACAGTGGGTCCCTCTACTTCCCCTGCATGGTGTCACCTGCTATTGATGCTATGAGAGTGATGACAAGTCAGTGACCATCCCCACTAGGGTCTTTCTTCTCTACCTTTGGGAACACACTCCTCTGGGGGAAGATGTCTAGCATACACATGTCCTTCTGCTGACTGGGACCTGAGCTTTGTGGGGCTGAGCTGCACTGTGGAGTCAGCACAACCTCTGGTTAGAATCAGGTGACTTGGGTTAGAACATTTGATGTTTAATTGTTGTTTGGGCACAAGAGTGGGGGGCAGGCTCTGTGGTTTGTCCATGTGAGAAAGTTGTCTTTGTTTACAACAAATTTTTTCTAACTCAGAGACGTCAGAGGTAAGTGCAGATCAGGAATCCAGAGGTCCCCTGAAGGGAACTGTGACATGAAGAGGAAACCCCACAGGAAACCAGATGGAACCTCCAACTGCACCTGATGCTGGGATGGTACTTGTGTTTAGGGATCCTGAGCGTCCCCTGGTGGTCACAGCTTCTCCTGCAGGGAGGTTTGTGTCTGAGCTCACACTGACTTCCCCTCACTGTGTCTTGCACAGTAATATGTGGCTGTGTCCTCAGACTTCAGGTCATTGATCTGCAGATAGGCAGTGCTGATAGAGGTGTCCAGGGAGAAGACAAATCTTTCTGAGAAGCCCTGGGCATATGTGGATTTTCCAGTATTTGTGTTGATCCAGCCCATATACTTTAGGCTCTCTCCTGGGGCCTGTCGCACCCAATTCATCCAGTAGCTGCTGAAGGTGTATCCAGAAGCCTTGCAGGAGACCTTCACGGAGGCCCCAGGCTTCCTCACCTCAGCCCCAGACTGCACCAGCTGCACCTGGGAGTGCACACCTGTAGAGAGGAGATAGGGGTGGGTGGAAATCCCCCTTGACTCTCCCTGGTCCCCTCCTCAACCCAGACACTGGGTAGCCCCTTACCTGTAGCCACAGCCACCAGGAGGAGGGTTCTCCAGCTCCAGTCCATGGTGAGGGCTATGCTGTGAGCACTTCTGTAGGGAGGGTGTGGCTGTGGGTGATGCCCTCAAGGCACAGACTTATCCCTATTTAACCTAGTCTACCTCCTGTCTTTTGCATATTCATGAGGCAGGGTATTTTATAGCTGAGGTCCTGACCCCACCTGAGAGATGATGAATGACATAGGGACCAGGCACAGTGAGAGTCTGAGGGTCCAACTCCTAATCCTGGTTGGAGGATGTGTGTTCCGTGCCAAGACCCTGACTTCTGTGCAGACACAGCTCCTCCACTGAGGACCCAGCCCCCAAAGGACATGCTCCTTATTGTGGGCCCACCTTTTGATGGCATGGGGTCACCTGGACCAGCTCTGGGCTTTGATACCTGAATGTCTTCTTCTTCAAACAATGTGTCTCCAACATGATGCCTCCAGTGAGGTAATAAATCCATCCCTACCTGGGCTCCTTACAGTTCAGATATCCTGAAGCCATAGAAACACCTCCCTGTGTGTGGTTCTCATGTCTCACTGAGTTTAGTAAATGCTCTGATAGAGCAGGATATTGACAGTCACCTCAGCAAGTCTTGTCCAACTTTTTCAGTTTGGATGGTTTGTCTAAAGAGAGGAAGTCCCAAGCCTCAGAGGAAATCCCTGCCCCGCTCCCTCTCACCTGCTCCTGGGGCAGCAGCCCATGTCGTGGGCCCTGAATGCCCCCTGCTGCCCAGCCTTGGCTCATAGGGCATTGACATCTCAGTGTCTCTAGTCCAGTAGTGAAGGATGTGCCCTGAAGACAGATTTCTTTCTCAGGGACACTGTGGTATTTTGACAGAGTGACTTGGCCTTACTGAGCACCAATGGTGCTGCAGGAAGACCCCAAACCAGGGCTTTAGAAAGTGAGCAGGGAGCACTTTCCTGGAGTTGCCAGTTGCAGGGACATAGCCAACCGTCCCCTCATCCAAAAGCTCCTAGGGGCTCTGGGGCTCTTACTAGTATATCCTCATGTCCCTCTTATTGAAGGTCCCATCTGCACATCCTGGCATGTGTCCAAATCTCACTGCACTTATGGTTAATAACACACACACACACACACACACACACACACACTGTGATAGTTTTATTTGCTATGAAATCCACATTTGCTCCCCTCCCTGTACACAGCACATGGGCAAGGACCACACATGGATTCTAGGTCTGGATGTGACTTCTTTGGAAGCCTATCAAATGCACCTAGGATACAAACACAGACTTTGAAAAGCAGGCACTCGTGTGTCCAAGTTCTTGCAGGCCCTGTACACACAGATGCAGGAACTGTCAGGCTTGCTCCAGGGAGAGTCAGGAGTGGGGCTGGGTCACCCTTTGCTACGGGGGGGGGGTGTTTCTGGGAGGCCCCTGGAGAACCACCTCATGAAGCAAGGAACACAGCTCAGAAATGGGAGGGGAAGAGGCAGCAGCATTGTCAGTTGTCAGGTGAGGGTGTTTTCTGAGGTCACCTGGTGAGTAGGGCTACATTGGACAGATGAGTGAAGCCAGTTCTTGGAGGGGCACTCTGGGTTCTCGGGACTCCTTGTTCCAGGATGGAGTAGGGGTCTTTCTATTCTTGATGCTCCGTCCTGATGGTTAACTTCCCCTTGAGCAGCTGAGTCCCCGCTTCTCACGTGGACACAGCTGATGTATGTTTATCAAGGATCTTTCACTCTCTCTAACCCTCTCTGTCCCACCCTCTCTAAAAACAAATAATATATCAATTAGTAAATAAAATATAGTGTATTCTCCCCCTTTCAAAATAAGAACTCTTACCTTTGAGACAGCATGGGGAAACTGGAGAGTATCATGCTAAGGGAAATAAGCCAGTCAGAGAAAGAAAAATATCACATGATCTAAATTATAGGTGGAATCTAATGAACTAAATACACTGATGAATGAAATAGAACCAGAGGCAGGGACACAGACTGAGGAATCTCAGAGGAAAGGGAGGAGGAGGAGGCAGGACAAGATTAACCCAAGAACTTATATGCATACTAGAGGCCCAATGCATGAAATTCATGCAAGAACAGGCCTTCCTTCCCCTGAATACCAGCACAGGCTTCCCTCTGGCACCAGAGACCTGGCTTTCCCTCCGGCCACCAGCAGGCACCTGGGACCAAGTCTTCCCTCGAAGCCCTAGCTTCATCCAGAAAGTCATCTGGAAGGACATCTGGCCTAATTATCATATTGATCTTTTATCATTATAGATTAGAAGCCTAGTGCATGAAATTTGTGCACTGGGGGTGGGGAGGTGTCGTTCAGCCCTGCCTGCACCCTCTCGAATCTGAGACCCCTCAGCAGATGTCCAAATGCCAGTTTAGGCCTGATACCACATATTAGGCCTAAACCGGCATTCTGATATCCCTCTCAAAATCTGGGACTGCTGGCTCCCAATCACTTGCCTGCCTGCCTGTCCGATTGCCCCTAACCACTCCCCTGCCAGCCTGATCAACACCTATCTGCTCCCCTTCCAGCCTGGTTGCCCCCAACTGCCCTTCCCTACTGGTCTGGTTGCCCCCAACTGTCCTCACCTCAGGCCTGGTCCCCTCCAGTTGCCAACCCCTGTTGACCTGGTCGCCACTAAGAGACAAGAAAAAATACAAAATAAAATATAGTGCAAGTAACACAAAAGAAAAATTGGGATTCACCTCAACAGAGTATGTAGTGCCTGCTGCAATCTCCCTTTGTCTATGCTGTATGTGAAGCTTGTTGGATGCTGCTCTAATATTGTCTGAAGATGGCCAGTGGGTGGGCTGGCTTAGGGCTTCCTGGGAGGTTCTATGATGCAGACCAATCTTAGATGCTTTCTATGCCTAGCTTTGGCAAAATGTTTGAAGATATGAGCGACCCAGAATTTGTGGTGCTTCTGCTGGGCTTGGCTGTGCACAGGAAGGACCAAGCTGAGCTCCAAGCCTGGTGTTTCCCACCATGGGGCTTAGGGATATGTCAGCAAATGTCCCAAGACACCCTTGGATCCTCCTTCACCTGCCTTCACCTGCCAGCTGCCTATTAACCTCAGTCACTGGAAAGGCCTAGACTCTGAAAGAGCCTCCGGTTGAATCAGGAGGATGCGGTTCTAGGATGTCCCTTAAAGGGGAAATGCTGATCAGACTTCAGGGAACATGGCATGTGTTTCCTCTGCTCCAGAGTGACATGTCTGAGTCTGTCCCTGATCTTTCCCTGAACTTGATACCTTGACACCCTGGTGGTCAGGTGGGTGAGAGATCAGAGGTTGGGTCTCCCAGAAACCAGGATGCTGTTTATATCAGATCTCCCATAAGGAGCATGGGGCAGTGAGTTTCAAGGGAAAGTAGGTCAATGGACTCACCAAAGCACACCTCTGACAACTCCTGAGATGTCCAGATGCCTACACCCAGGCTTATGCCACTAACTTCTCAGCAGGACTTAAGATGCAAGGTGAGGTGACAGGGTTCCAGAGGTGGGGATTGCTTTCCCCAGGCTGATGACATTGGGTGGGGATTGCTCCTCCCAAGAAAGATGGCTGCTGAGGAATGGAGGAGGGCTCAGTACAAGGTCCTGTGGGCACTTCCCCACATCCCTCCCCAAAGCCACCCATCCTGACTCTCCTCAGGCAACTGCCATCTGACCGCCCTCCTTCCCTTAGAGCACAGCATGAATGGCTGCTAACTCCTTGTCCCAATGAAGTGGTGGCTTTTTCTCCAGCAGGCTCTGCCCAGTGAGAGCGCAGAACCCTTGTATGATATGAGAGCATGGTTGAGTGTCTGTGATCTGGTGTTACCCACATTTTAGGGCTAGATCAACCTGTGGCCTCAAAGTTCTCATTACCATGGAGAAGTCGTGCCTCACCTGGGAGGTTGTCCTCCATCACCTAAGGGGATTCAGGTTCCCCCAGGTCTGTCACATGCACCTGAAGTCTGTGTTGGGCTCAGGACCACTATTGTAATTCCCACAGTCCCTGTGTGTATACTCTGTTTTCAGGGGCCTGAGACCCTCTCCAGCCCTGATGTGCATGGACATCTCCATGTGGGTGTTAGGAGGTCAAAATAACCATCATGGCTGCAGCTGTCCCTGCAGTCAGACGTGGTATCCATCATTATCCTCCATGTGCCTCTGGACTCACTAAGTCTGTACAGTGCTCTGGGGAGTAGGCTGCTGTGTGTGGCTGAGATTTGCCTATTTATGGTAGGCCTTTAATGGAACCAGGAGCTGGTCTTTAAGGGAATTCTAGTCTGAGTGGATTTAGAAGACACAGAATCATTCTTTCAAAAGGGAGAACAGAGTTTTGCTCATTTGAAACACAGAGTTTGTCAATTACTCCAGCTTCTGAAGTGACATTTGCTATTTATTACTGTTTCCATAAAGGTGTTTCCAATGTGGACTCACCACCCCATCCTCCTTTAGATCTATTCTATAACATTGACCTCACTGAATATCTAGGCTGTGGTCACTGCATACAGTAGTGACATTCGGAGTGACTAGCTGCCTGGCTTATTCTGGGACTATTATCTGCTCCAGCAACTATGGGCCTGTCCATCACGGTGCTCCACAGCTGGTAGGGCTACCCAGAAGACTGTGACCCCAGGTGTGTGATTGTAATTGGGGCCCTGGGCTCAGCATCCCACGGGACTCAAACATGAACCAGCTTGACCTGCAGCAGTGCCCACAGGACCTAAACTCACAAATGAATACATACCATCCCTGATGAGAGGATTAAAGAAAGGATACAGGCTGATATGTCATGAGAAAACGGCAATATTACACACTCATTTGTTGTTTTCAGTGAGAATTTTTGAGAAACTAGAGACACAGAGAATGAGCAATTATGATCCCTCATTTCAGCTGAGCTTTGAGAGGACCTCCCTGCTCCCAACAGGAGGCTCTCCCCTGCTCCCTCTCTCTGCCCCTGCTCCTGGGGCTGATCTCTGTGCTATGGGTCCTGATGCCCCTGGTGTCCTGAGTGCTCCCTGCAGACCAGCCCTGCTGCTGCTTCCCTCAGGGATGTTTATGTCTAGGCTCACACTGACTTTCCCTCACTGTGTCTTGCACAGTAATAAACAGCAGTGTCCTGGATGGTCACAGAGCTTGACCTCAGGGAGAACTGGTTCTTGGATATGTCTCTGGAGATGGAGGTTCAGCTCTTGAAGGAGGGGCTGTAATAAGTGTTTGCATTATGATTTATGTGCCCCATCCACTCCAGCCCTTTCCCTAGCGGCTGGTGGATCCGGCTCCCATAGCTACTGTTTGGGATGGAGTAAGTGGATACATGCAGGTGATGGAAAGAGTCTGCAAGGGATTCACCAGTCCTCGACCCAACTCCTGCAGCTGTACCTGGGACAGGACCCCTGGGGAAAAGGGGCATCAGTCCATCAGTTATCTGCAGTCACAGCCATCCCATGGCCCCTGTCTTACCTCTGAGATCCTCACCTAGTGGGGCTGTTACCAGGCACAGGAGAAGACCCAGGAGTCTCATCTTCTTCTAGATGACAGCTCTGCCTTCCCAGAGACCTGATCCTTGTGTGAGGAGAGAGCTGTGAGCCTGCACAGCCTAGGAGAGGATTTACCCTGGATCTTAAACATAAATTTGCATGTGGGGCAGCCTTTCCTACATATAGAGAAACTGAGATCAGGCTACCCTAATGTTTTTGGGGTCTGTTTCAGGGTTTCTCTTCCCTTGACCCCACTCACCAGGTAAGTCAGGGTCAGGAGATCACATGAGTCATGAGATTCATTGGATTCTTGTTAAAGTACAGTCTAGACTTTCTGAGCAAATATAAGCAATTCTGGACTATATCAACAGGCTACACTTATCTTCGTAGGCATCTTTCAAACAAATTTAAAGAGATTAACTTTTGTGTTAACAGTTTCTGAATCTCAATACTCTAGTGAATTCACAATTACCATTTTTTGAATGTAATTTTATATAAAGTCTTCCCTTGTGCAAGATCTACACTAATAAAAGAGAAAGATACAAATTGACCATACCTTCGTGATGGGCACCAGCCATTCAGAAGTGAGTATGCAAATTAACCCAACAAAGATGTTGGGTTAATTTCCATATGCATATGCTGAGAAGCTGGGGGAGGGATGCAGGTGTTCCACACCACCTCAGCCACTCTGGGCCTCTTGGCAGTGTGAGAAGGCAGAAAGGAGGCTCCAGCAGGAGCAAAGGCCCAGCCGGCAGCCAAGGGAAGGAAGGTCCATTCTTGCACGAATCTTTGTGCATCAGGCCTCTAGTATAAAAATAAAGTACAGCCACTCTCAGTATCTTACATCTTAATATATGATGTGCCTTCTAATCACAGGCTAATGAGATGTTTATGATTGTTGATATTTGGAATTTTGTGACTGTGTCTCCAGCTTCCTGTGCACACTTTTCCTTTATGTAAGCCCAAGGCCTATTGCAAAGACCCTAATATAGTTCCATCAGAAATAGTCATGGCTTTAAGTGGAGAAAATACATGAAATAAAAGCAGTGGTCATGTATGTGCAAAACTCAGAATCATTCATATCCTATATAATAAAGATGTAATAACCAAATGATCATTATGCCATAAATTGTAAGGACCAAGTGCATTAGGACTGGATCAGCAGGAGGGTGGGGCAGCGAGCTACAAGAGGGTAGTAGAGAGCTACAGGAAGGGGAAGAGCAGCAAGCTATGAGGGGATGGGTGACAGGGAGAGCTACAGGAGGGTGGGACAGTGGGCAGTGGGCAGAGAACTACAGGAGGGTGGCAGTGAGCTACTGGTACACAGATTCATATACAGGGCCACTAGTGTGGAAATAATGATGGAAGGAGATTCATCTGTTTTTTCAGTCTAGTGTTATCAGTGATGTTGGTTCTCAGAGGTAGGTAAAGGAAGAGAATTCCTATCAGAGAATTTCTCACAGGAAAGAAAAATTCAACCATGAGAGGAATCCCTCACTCCCAGTCTCCCTCTGCCCTTCCTCTGAAAATGCTCACTGTGGTCAGTGGGTGCTAGGCTCTCTCACAGACATATACCATCTTTATTGTGTAATACACACAGTCTCTCATCAGGCACGTGATTCAAAAATACAATCTCCTGCTAATCTTTCCATTGAACTTCCATGATGGAATATGTGGTGGGATAAATGTATTTGTTTTATTAAAGTTCAATACATCAGTATTTTCTTTATCAGGACCTGATTTGGGTGATTTTACAAAGAAATCCCCAGAAAATGCTGAGCCTCCATTGTCCATATGATTTGCTACAGCAGCCACAGGGACTGGAACAGGTTCTGGTACCAGAGGGGAGGGCTGCTGGGAAAGTACCCATAACCCTAGATATGACTGTGGAACTGGGTGAGGTGATGTAACTGTATTTTTTTGACAAAAATATGCCTGATATTCATGAACTGATAGTTATTGGACATATAGATTTAAAGCCGCCTCCAGTGAAGGCCCAGAAGGAAGTGCAGGACATGATAGAAACAGCTTATATCATCGTAGCAAACACCTGGATAATAATAATGAACAAGAGTCTTTTAGAAATAGAAACATTAAATGTATTTCAGGTATGGGTCAGGGGAAATAAGGAACATGTCATTGTAAACTGGTGGGAAGAGGATCCCTGTTTCCTACATGCACATTCTAGAACAGCATCTCTGTTCTAGAAGGAAACACCTTCCCAGGTCCAGGGTCCACACTTGGGCACTTTTGACATCATTATTCACATGGTCTTATCCTGGATCACCCATGCTGCATAATTTATTGCGGTACCTATTTATGAAATCTCTCAATACTTGCAGGGAAGTGTGGACACCCTTCACTGGAAAAGTTTTGATGAAGGTCTGTCTGTATAAGAAGCCATCATTCCATTAGATAAGGGCTCCTGTCTTAGTTCATCATTTTCATGATCATCATCATGATCATCATCACAATTTTCTTACTTACAATCATCCTTCACATTTTCTATAGACATGGTGGTTGTCCACACACAAGGACTTCTTATAATTAAACCACACAGGAAACCAGCACAGACTTCCAACTTCACCTGCTCTTGGGTTGTTTCTTGTGTTTAGGGACCCTGAGCACCCCCTGGTGGTCACACCCTTTCCTGCAGGGAGTTTTGTGTCTAACTTCCCCTCACTGTGTCTCTCACACAGTAATACATGACCATGTCCTAGGCTCTCACACTGTTCATTCGAAGATACAGCGTGTTCTGGCATTGTCTCTGGAGATGGCAAATTGACTCTTAACAGAGTCTGCATAGTATTTCTGACTCATACCATATGAGTCAAACCATTATGATTCATACCATATGAGTCATACCATTATGACTCATACCATATTACTCATACCATTATGCGTCATACCATATTATTCATACCATTATGATTCATACCATATAACTGCCACCCACTCCAGCCCCTTCCCTGGAGCCTGGCAGATATAGCTCATCCCAGAGCTACTGAAGGAGAATCCAGAAGCTGCATATGAGAGTCTCAGAGACTCCCCAGACTGCACCAAGCCTCCCCCAGACTCCACCTGCTGCACCTCACACTGGACACCTGCAAACACAAAGACATCCTGGTCAGTGAACTCTCACCCACCCACTGTTTCTCTCACTCATGTCAACTCCATGCTCAGTGTTTCTAGCAATCCATAAATTACCTCTTTAAAAAGCCACAAGAAAAACCCAGCTGAGCCCAAACCCCATGGTGAGTGGCCTGTTTTCAGTCCTGATCAGGCAATGAGAACACAGGGCTGGGCTCCTGTCCCAGAGCTGTAAGGTGAGGGCCGGGCTGCTTTTTATGAGCAGAGGGAGCCATATTTGCATGTCCTCCTACTATATAGAAGGCTCTAGAGTTAGACACTATCATTATGGACATGGTCTTAGAGTGTGACACATCCAAGGGTGCTGTTTGTTAAAAATTACGTTCCACATCTGGGCCTGTGCCCTCCCCACTGGATTTAACTGCTGTAGGTGACATGTACAAAGACTCATGAGAGAAAATTTTCATGAAAAGAAGAGAGAAGATTTAAAATGAGAGATGCCTTTTGCAGTCACAGGTATTAAAACCAAGAGAAAGCAACCCTCATAACGCAAGAAAGAAGTAAAAATGCAGGAGGTTCATGTTCAGGAGACAGGAAGTTTTATCTGACACTATTTTGCCTACAAAGTGATCAGAGGATAAATTAAGTCCAAAGTGTTCACTTAGAGCCAGTGGCCGAAGTTTTGGGGAAGAGAGGAGCTTCTGTGTGTGTCCCTGGGGACCAGAAGCATGAACTTTAGAGACACAGACAGAGCTCCTGGTTCATCGTCCTTCAGAGGAGTTTAGTGTTTGAAATGTAGCCACTGTACAGCCTCCTTGTGAAGTTTATTCTATGTGCTAACTTGTGAGACTTGTGTTTATCATTGGTGATGTAGATGAAACTGTCAAAACTAAGATGTTGCCCTAACCGGTTTGGCTCAGTGGGTAGAGTATCAGCCTGCAGACTGAGGGCTCCAGGTTTGATTCTGGTCAAGGGCATGTACCTTGGTTGCAGGAACATCCCCAGTAGGGGGTGTTCAGGAGGCAGCTGATCGATGTTTCTCTCTCATCAATGTTTCTAACTCTTTACCCCTCTCTCTTCCTCTCTGTAAAATAAAATATATTTAAAAAACTAGGATGTTGTGGTAAAGTTATAGGTAAAGATGAGGGAGTAATTATGTTTAAGTTATGAAAATCTTGTTATTGGAAACCTGATGTCTGCTTTTGACCCTTGAGACAAATGTGAACGTATCCATCAATGATGGGGTCAACTGGAACCTGCACCTGACTCAGTGCCACACTGGGGGGAAAGCTCCCTGGGAACATGATGGGAGATCAACCAAGACTGAGGACACAAATGTCCAGGATTCTTGTTTCATTAGGGTGTCATCTCATGGATGGTTAGCCAGTTCACATTTTCTTTTCTCACTTTCTTCTGAAACAGCCCCACATATTTCCTAGAGTCACTTTCTGAGAGGGTGCAGGAGCACAAGACATTTGTGTCTGATTTTGTATCTTACATCTTTCCTGAATTCTAATTCTATTAGCTTCTCATACAGTTTTTATGGTTTTCTATGTACTAGATCATGTCATCTGCAAACAGATAAGGAGAAATATTTTAACTTGTTTCTCTCTGATTTAGACATTTTACATTTCCTTGTGTTGTCTAATTATTCTGACAAGGACTTCTAGTTTTGATGAATAGAAGTAGTCTCAGGGAGCCCTTGTCTTGGTCCTGAAGCAAGTAGAAAAGCTTTGAAATTTTCTCTGTGTAGCAGGATGTCACTTGGTGTCTCAAATGTGGCCTTTATTATATTGAGATCCATTACTTGTACACCTAATTTGTTAAAAGTTGTAAGTCTGAAAGACTTTCAATTTTAAAGGCTTTATTCTCCATCTAATTATATGGTGGAATACTTTATCTTTTGTTTTGTGGATGAGATGTATCACATTTTTTTTTCATCTACATACCATCCTTGCATGCTGGTACGGTATCCCACTTGATCATGGTATATTATCCTTTCTGTGTGTTGGTGCATTTCCTAGAATGTCATTGAAGATTTTTCTATTTATGTTCTTCTGGGACACTGATATGTCATTTTTTGTGTGTCCTTACATGGCTTTGGTATCAATGTAATGTTTACCTCAATATATCTGGAAGTGTTGCCTCTTTCTTTAATTCTTGGAAGAGATCAAGAAGAGTAGATTAAAAGTTATCAATTCTTCTTTGAAATCCTGGTAGAACTCACCTTTGAGTCCATTTGGCTTTTGGCTTTTATCTGTTGGAAGGTTTTAACTATTACTTCAATTGTGTGTGTGTGTGTGTGTGTGTGTGTGTGTGTGTGTGTGTGTGTTTAATTCATAACAATCTAGCAATGTTGGGATCAAACACCTAATTTGAGCATCTACCAAGTGGACTGAGAAATACAACCTGATATTCACAGAGTGTGGTCACTGTTGCTTCCAGGCCACATATTTATTTCATATGGCATCCAAGAGAATGAAATATAACTACGTTTTCTTCTTTGGAATTCATAAAGTACAGTGTGCATTGACATGAATTTGTATCACTGTTCATGTGTGAGTGCATGTCTTTTCAAAAACGATTATGTGACTGTGTGTTGACTGTGTTTGTAACTATGTGTGTCTGTATTTCTGACTGCTTGTGCCTCTATGTGTGGGACTATGTGACTCTGTATTTCCTGGGCAAGGATTAAGAGAACAGTATGGATGCAGGGGTCTCATGGATGCTCCTAGGCTTCTAACATGCTCCCGGTGCACATCTCACCCACAGTGAAGCTAGGAAACCTTGGATTCATGAGTGAAGCTGGAGGGAGGAATTCTGTGATGCACTTCCCAGCTTTCAGGGTCACCTGTCCCCACTGTGGGGTTAGCACTGCTTCTTGTAGGACAGCAGGGGCCCCTCTGTGGTAGGATGAGTGGGCTCCCTGTGTTTGCTGCACTGAGCTGACAGCTCCTCCAGGAATCAATGTGGACTGAGAGAGGATGGGCGAGGTCTGCCAGCCCTGAATGTGCTCAGGCCTTTCAACAGAGGAAGGACCCTGATCTTCCTGGAACCAGGAGTGGGGAAGGCACAGGAAGAGTCAGACACTGAGGAGAGCTGTGACCCCCAAAGGATAAATGCAGAGCTGTGCACACAGTCTAATCCCAGCAACCCACCTGCCGAGTTCACACTCATCAGCGAAAAGTTGAAAAGACAGTGAAAAAAGTCATATTTAGATTTTGTGAAGGAGAGTCCCTGTCACTGCCAACATGGAAACAGACAATGTCCTTTCTTCCTTGTCTGCAGTGAGAATATGAGAAGAATAGTACCTGGCAGTAGCAAAGAGGTTGAGAGGAAATTCCTGCGTTCAACAGGAAGGCCCTTCCCCTCCTTCTGCCCCTGCTCCTGGGACAGCTCTCTGTGCTGTGGATTCTCATCTCTCCCGGTGCCCCAAGCACCCCATGCAGCCCAGCCCTGCTGTCTCTTTAGGGAAGTTTGTGTCTGGGCTCACACTGACTTCCCCTCACTGTGTCTCACACAGTAATACAAGGCCATGTCCTCTGTTCTCAGACTGCTAAGTGTTAAGAACACTTGGCTCTTGGAGGTGTCCTTGGTGATGCTGAGTCTGGATTTCAGTGCTGTGTTATAGTTTGTACCTCTATCACCCCATATACATCCAATCCACACTAGCCCCTTTGCCGGTGGCTGACAGGTCCACTACACAGAATAACTGGTTAAAGAGAATACAGGGTCTGTGAAGGCTTCACCAGTCCTGGGCCCATCTCCTGCAACTGAACCTGGGACAGGACACCTGGGAACAAGGAGTATCAGTCCTTGTCAGTCGTGTGCAGTCATAGCCATCACATATCCCTGTCTGACCCCTGAGACCCTCACCTTGAGGGGCTGTCACCAGTCTCAGGAGATGACCCAGCAGTCTCATATTCTTCTAGACCAGAGCTCTGCTTTCCCAGAGATCTCAGCCTTGTGTGAGGAGAGTGCTGTGAGCCTGCACAACCCAGGAGAGGATTTATCCTGGAGGATGAAGAGAAATTTGCATGTGGGCAGCCTTTGCTGTAAGTGTAGGGACTGAGGTCAGGATGCCCTTGTTATACATGGGCCCCTCTTTGGGCATCACTTCCTTTGACCTCACTTAGCATGTAAGTCAGGAACAGGTGACCACATGGGAAATGAAGCACATTGGAATTCAGTCAATAAATAGCCTAAACTTTCTAAGTATAAGTGGAAATGGTGGACTTGATGAGTAGCTTATACTTTTAACTTTTCATGAATCTTTCAAATAGATGTGAAAATGATTAACATTTGTTCAGATTATTTCTGAATCTCAAAATCTTATCTAGATAAACGTATACATCCAGGGATACTCCAAACAGCACACCCAGGGACCAGCTAGGTACCCAGGAACACCGGAGCTCAAACTGAGAATACATGGACCTAGACAAGCCCTACTCCTCCTCATGGGAAGAAGAGAAAGAACTATATAACCAGATACACAGAGAAGAGAGATCATCGGGAGACAAAGAAACAGTTCACATATGAAAGGAAAACAGGTATCATCAGAAAGGGAACTATATGAAATGGAGGCAAGCAACTTGTCAGAGAAAGAATTCAGAGAAATATCATAAGGTGGATGAAAAGAATGGAAGACAAATTCAACAATATGTGTAAGAACCAAGAGGAAATGAAGAAGAACCAAGGAGAAATGAAAAATGACATCACTGCTAAAAAGAACTCAATAGAATGCATCAATAGTAGACTAGAAGAAGCAGAGGGCCGCATCAGTGAGCTAGAAGACAAGGTAGAAAAAAATACCCAAGCAGAGCAGCATCTAGAAAAAAGAATTAAAAAAAGCAGGAGGAGAGCCTAAGAGAACTTTGGGACAACACAAAATGAAACAACATACACATATTGGTGTGCTAGAGGAAAGGAAACTAGCAAGGAATAGAAAACTTGTTTGAAGAAATAATGACAGAAAACTTCCCTGATATAGGGAAGAAAAAAACAACACAAATCCAAGAAGCACCTAGAGTCCCAAACAAAATGAACTCCAAAAGACCAATGCCAAGGCAAATTATAATTAAATTGGCAAACACCAATGACAAAGAAAGAATCTTAAAAGCAGCCAGAGAGAGAGACAAAAAGTTACCTACAAAGGATCCCCCATTAGACTAGCAACTGATTTCTCAACAGAAACACATCAGGCAAGAAGAAAATGGAATAAAATATACAAAGTCATGCAAAGGAAGGGTCTGAATCCAAGAATACTGTACCCAGCAAGGCTATCAATCAAAATTGAGGGGGAAATCAGGAGCTTCACAGACAAAAAAGGACTACCAAACCAGCAATGCAAGAAATGTTAAAGAGTCTACTATAAAAAGAAAAAATAGGAAACAAAGAAGGAACACAGGTGTAAAGAATAAAAAGGGTGACAAGTATTTATCAAAAAATAACTTTAAATGTAAATGGATCAAATGCCCCAATCAAAAGACATAGGGTCACTGAGGGGATAAGAAGACATGACCCATATATCTGCTGTCTACAGGAAACCCACCTCAGAAAAAAAGATGCACACAGACTGATGGTGAAGGGATGAAAAAAGGGTTTATAGGTGAATGGAAATGAAAAAAAAAGCTGGGGTAGCAATACTTATATCTGACAAATTAGATCTGAAAGTGAAGGACATAAAAAGAGATAAGGAAGGCCACTTCATGATACTAAAGGGAGCAATCCAACAAGAAGATTGCTGGTAAACATATACGCACCCAATATAGGAGCACCCAAATACATAAAAAACCTTCTGGAAGATGTCAAGGGAGGGACTGACAGCAATACAATCATAGGGGAGACTTTAATATCCCGCTATCACCATTGGACAAATCCTCTAAACAAAAAATCAGCAAAGAAACATCAATTCTAAATGACTCACTAGATCAGATTGACTTAATTGACATCTTCAGAACACTTCCCCCAAAGGCACAGAATATACATTCTTCTCAAGTGCACATGGGTCATTCTCAAAGATAGACCATATATTGGGTCACAGACAAAGTCTCTTCAAATTCAAGAAGATAGAAATCATATCAAGCATCTTCTCAGATCACAATGGCATACAACTGGAAATCAACTACAATAAAATCAATCTAAAAAAATCAAACATCGAGACTAAATAGCATGCTATTAAACAATCACTGTGTTACTAGATAAATCAAAGAAATAAAAAAACATTATGGCAACAAATGACAATGAAAACACAACAATCCAAAATCTATGGGACACAGCAAAGCAGTCTTGAGAGAGAAGTTCATAGCTCTACAAGTCTACTGCAAAAAACAAAAAACAATGATAATAAATTACCTAAACCTACAACTCAAAGATTTAGAAATAGAGCAACAAGAAAAGCCCAGTGTAAGCAGAAGGAAGGAAATTATAAAGATCAGAGTGGAGATAAATGACATAGAGACCAAAAAACAAAACAAAACAAAACAAAAACCCCACACAAAACAACAACAACAAAAGATCAATAAAACCAAGAGCTGGTTCTTTGAAAAGACAAACAAGATTGATGAACCTCTAGCCAGGCTCACCAAGAAGCAAAGAGAGAGGACTCTAATAAACAAAATCCGAAATGAAAGAGGAGAAATAACAACAGTTCCCACAGAAATACAAAGGATCATTAAAAAATACTATGAACAACTCTATTCCAACAAACTAAACAACCTGGAGGAAATGGACATATTCCTAGAAAAATACAACATTCCAAAACTCAGTCAGGAAGAATCTGAAAGTCTCAATAGGCCAATAACTATGGAAGAAATTGAAGCAGTAATAAAAAAAAAAGCTCCCAGCAAACAAAAGCCCAGTGTCAGATGGCTTCACAGGGGAGTTTTACCAAACATTCAAGTAAGATCTAAAACCTATCCTCCTCAGATTATTCCAAAAAATTCAAGAGGAAGGAACACTTCCAAGCTCATTCTCTGAAGTCAGAATTACCTTAATACCAAAGACAACAAAATGACAGAGAATTACAGGCCAATATCCCTCATGAACATAGATGCCAAAATCCTCAACAAAATCCTAGCAAATTGGATCCAGCAGTACATCAGAAAGATAATACACCATGACCAAGTAGAATTTATCCCAGGGATGGAAGGATGGTACAATATCCACAAATCAATGAACATGATACATCACATAAACAAATTAAGAGATAAAAACCACTTAATCATATCAATTGATGCAGAGAAAGCATCTGACAAAATCCAGCACCCATTTTTTGATAAAAACTCCCAGCAAGATAGGCATAGAAGGATCATACCTCAACATAATAAAAGCCATATATGACAGACCCACAGCCAACATCATACTCAATGGGCAAAAACTAAAACCATTTCCCCTTAGAACAGGAACAAGACAGGGATGTCCACTCTCACCACTCCTTTTCGACATAGTACTGGAAGTATTAGCCATTGCAATTAGACAAGAAGAAGAAATAAAAGGCATCCAAATTGGAAAAGAAGAAATAAAACTGTCCTTATTCGCAGATGACATGATATTGTACATAAAAAACCCTAAAGACTCCATAAAAATTTATTAGACTTAATAAATGAATTCGGCAATGTAACAGGATACAAAATTAATGCCAAGAAATCTATGGCATTTTTATACACCAATAGTGAACTTACAGAAAGAGAGACTAAAAAAACATTTCCATTTATCATCACACACAAAAAAACTAAGATACCTAGGAATAAACTTAACCAAAGAGGTAAAAGACCTCTACTCAGAAAACCACAGGACATTGAAAAAAGAGATAGAGGTAGACATAAACAGCTGGAAGAACATACTATGTTCATGGATTGGTAGAATCAATATCATTGAAATGTCCATACTACCCAAAGCAATCTATAAATTCAATGCACTCCCCATTGAAATACCAACAGCATATTTTACAGACCTAGAATGAACTCCCTAAAAATTCATCTGGAATAAAAAAGACCCCGAATAGCTGCAGCGATCCTGAGAAAGAACAATGTAGGAGGAATCTCAATTCCAGATATTAAACTGTATTATAAAGCCACTGTTCTCAAAACTGCCTGGCACTGGCACAAGAACAGACATATAGATCAATAGAATAGAATAGAGAACCCAGAAATCGACCCGAACCAATATGCTTAATTAATATTTAACAAAGGAGACAAGAATATACAATGGAATCAAGACAGTCTCTTCAATAAATGGTGCTGGGAAAATTGAACAGATAAAGGCAAAAAAAATGAAACTAGACCACCAACTTAAACCATACACAAAAATAAACTCAAATGGATAAAGGACTTAAATGTAAGATGGGAAACCATAAAAATACTAGAGGAATACAAAGGCAACAAAATCTCTAACATATGCTAAAGCGGTTTCTTCACCGATACAGCTCCTAGGGCATTGGAAACTAAAGAGAAAATAAAAAAAAAATAGGACTATATTAAAATAAAAAGCTTCTGCAGAGCAAAAGAAACAATCAGCAAAACAACAAGAAAGCCACCCTCATGGGAGAACATATTTGCCAATGTTTTCACTGATTAAGGTTTAATCTCCAACATTTATAAGGAACTCATATAACTTTACAAAAGGCAGATAAACAATCCACTCAAAAAATGGGCAAAGGACCAAAATAGACACTTTTCAAAAGAGGACATTCAGAAAGCCAAAAGACATATGAAAATATGCTCAAATTCACTAATAATCTGAGAGATGCAAATCAAAACAACTATGGGGTATCATCCCACACCTGTAAGAATGACTATCATCAACAAATCAACAAACGACAAGTGCTGGAGAGGATGCGGAGAAAAAGGAGCACTCGTGCACTGCTGGTGGGAATGCAGACTGGTGCAGCCACTGTGGAGAACAGTATGGAGTCTCCTCAAAAAATTAAAAATGGAACTCCCTTTTGACCTAGTGATCCCATTTCTGGGAATATAGTCCAAGAAACCAGAAACATCAATCAGAAAGGATTTATGCATCCCTATGTTCATAGCAGCACAATTTACCATAGCTAAGATTTGGAAACAGCCTAAGTGCCCATCAGCAGATGAATGGATTAAAAAACAGTGGTACATCTACACAATAGAATACTATCTAATATAATAAAAGAGTAATATGCAAATTGACCACTACACAAGACATCTAAACCACGTCCACCAGCCAACCAGAGTGGCTGTATGCAAATTAGTCCAGCCAAGATGGAGGCCAGCAGCCATGGAGCTAGAGCAAACCAAAGGCTTCTGTTGCAACTGCCTGCCTAGGCTGGCTGAGCCTATGCTCACGGCCACGCCCACCAGCCAATCAGAGCGGCTGTATGCAAATTAACCCAGCCAAGATAGAGGCTGGCAGGGCAGCTCTGCACTGGGAGCCTCCGCGGCGGCATAGCTATGCCAGGTGTGTCAGCTCAGTGGGGGGGGTGCGGTCTGGGGCCTCCTTGGGGCATCCAGGAGTGCCCATTCTAGGTCCACTGCCTGGCTCAGCCCCCCAGGGGCCTCCACCAGGCGTGCTGGAGAGCAGGTCCTCCACGGGGCTTGCAGAAGCAGCCATCCTGGGTCCATTGCCTGGCTCCACCTCCCCGGGGGGCCTCCTCCAGGCATCCAGGAGTGCCTGTCCAGGTCCACTGCCTGACTTCGCCCCCTGGGGGCCTCTCTGGGCATATGGGAGCCAGGGGGCATCTCCGGGGCATGCAGGGATGCCTGTCCTGGGTCCGCTACCTGGCTCTGCCCTGGGGGCCTCCTCGGGGGCATGCGGGAGCACCCGTCCAGGGTCCGCTACCTTCATCTGCCTCCCAGGGGCCTCCACAGGGCGTGTGGGAGCATCTGCTGCACAGTGAGGAGCATCCAAAGCCAGTCGGCTGCCCGGCTCCACCCGAGGTGTGTTCACTCAGCAGCAGGGCCCCACCGAGGGATCCTGCACAAGCATCTGCCCATGGCTTGCCACCCAGCTCTGCGCCAGGTGTGTCCCCTCAGTGGTGGGGGCCCACCAGGCATGTGCGATCGTGGGCCTTCTGGTGGGAAAAGTCCAGGCCTGCACTGACCAGCCCTCCCACCCCCCAGTGCACGAAACCTGAAGGGGCTGTGGGCAACCTGTAAATGGCCCTCAGCCCCTCACCCAGGCTGGCCAGGCATGCCAGCAGGTGGACATCTCCCCCAAGGTGTCCCAGACTGCAAGATGGCACAGGCCAGGCTGAGGGACCCCCACCCCCCAAATGCACAAATTTTTGTGCACCGGGCCCCTAGTGCTGCTATAAAAAGGAAGGAGTTCTTATCATTTGCAGCAGCATGGATGGAACTGGAGAGCATAATGCTAAGTGAAATAAGCCAGTCAATGAAAGAAAAATACCACATGTCCTCACTCATCTATGGATAATAACCATTGTAAACTTGTGAACAAAAAATAGATACAGAGGCAGAGCAGCATCAGACTGTCAAATTATAGCAACAAGGACAGGGAGGGTTGGGGGGTGGTAATAGATCAACCAAAGGACTTTTATGCATGCATTTAAGCATAACCAATGGACACAAACCCTGAGAGGTAGGGGAGGCTGGGGGAAAGGCAGCAGAAAAAAGAGATATACATACTAATCTTTGTAATACTTTATGCAATAAAATAAAAAAATCTTATATAATCCACAATTTCCATATTTTAAGATAATTTATATTAATAATTATTATCATTATGGAAAAATAAAAATAAAGGACAGCCATTTTCAATATCTTATATCTTAATTTAGTATGCCACTTTGATCTGAGAGACAACATCCCAAGCACTGACAGGTTAGACATTTGTTATTCTTGATGTTGGAAATTTTTGACTGTGTCTACAGCTTCCTGTACACTATCTTACTTTATGCAAGCCCATGGCCTGTTGCAGAGATTCCAAATAGTTACATCAGAAAGAGTCATGGCTCTAAGTGGAGAAAAATACATGAAAACAAAGCAGTTATCATGTATGTATATGAATTATTCATAAGTGGAAATGATGATGGGAGGAGGATGTTTTTACTCAGTCTAGGGTTATCAGTGATGTTGGGGTCCACAGCGATGCGCGTGTACAGAGTTCCTACAATAGAATTTCTCACAGGAAAGGAAACTTCAACTCTGAGAGAGTTGAACCTCCCCCTGTTCTTCCTCTGGGAGGTCACTATGGCCACAGGGTGCTGAGCTCTCCCACAAACATATAATGTCTTAATGTGTAATTTATATGTCATTCCATCAGACATATGATTTAGAAGTGTATTCCTTTATTTATGTTTGTGTTTTGATTTGCTCAATGGAATCTTTAGCAGGACAAAATACTTTAATTTTAACCAAGGCTAATTTAAAAATATTTTCCTTGATGGGTCCTATTTTGGTTGATTTTACCAAGAACTCCCTGGAAAATGTTGAGCCTCCACTGTCCATGTAGATTGCCTACAGCAGCTAGTGGGACTAGAGCAGGTTCTGGTACCAGAGGGGAGCGCTGCTGGGAAACTACCCATAGATCTGATGTGACTGTGGAACTGGGTGAGGGGAGGAAGCTAGACTTGATTCAAGTCACATTACAGAAATGTGCCTGATGTTCATGGACAGAGAGCTACTGGAGATATGGGTTTAAAAGCCTCCTTCAGTGAAGGCCCAGAAGAAAGTTCAGGAAATGAGAGGAAAGCTCGTATCATTGTAGGACATGCCTAATAATTATGAGCAGAAGTTGGTAGAAGTAGAAACGTTAAAGATCATGCAGGCAGGGATCAAGGAAAATAAGGAACATCCCATTGCAAACTGGTGGGAAGAGGATTCCCTGTGTCCTTCATGCACATTCTCAGTGTCTCTGTTCTAGGAAGTAACACCTTCACCCATTTTGTGGATTCCCACTTGGACAATTTTGGGGTCATTACTCGCATGGCCTTTCCCTGAATCACTCAAGCTGCATAATTCATTGTGGTCCCATTTAAGAATTCTCTCAACACTGACAGGGAAGAGTGGGCACTCCTCACTAGAGAAGCCATGGTGATGGTGTGCCTATATGAGGAGCCTTCATTTCATTGGGCCAAGATCTGTATCTCAGTCCATCATCTTCATTATAATCATCATCATCACCACCACTGGCTTACTTATAATCATTCCCCCATTCATTTTCTGTAGACTCTCTTATTGTGCACAAATATTGACCCTGCATCTCACTTTTGGTCATTTATTAAAATTGTTAAGGGAAATAGGTAACCAGAAATTACTCTATTACTTTACATTTGACTGACAAGTTATGGCTCATTGCTGCTTCATCTCCATGTGCCCCACATGGGAATCTTATCAGGAATATTGGTCTCATCTTCATTAGTCGTAAGAGGTTGAAACCACACAATCCCCTGGAATCAGAATTTCTCTCCTCCCTTACCACCTGCACAAACAAAAGCCAAGAGCCAGTCTTCTTTCCTGGCTCCATCAAAGTAGGACATTTCCTGTGCTTCCCAGAGATCCCAACTATGCGCATAATAAACATTCCATTTCCCTTGGTGTGTTTGTCACCAGGCCTGGTCATCTGTACCTAGCTGCTGTGGGTGCCTCGGCCTTGGCTTGGCGTCACTAACTCTTGGTGGTATGAGCATGATGACACATCATTTCACCACCTGGGGTTCTTCTTCACCAGCTTTTTGGTCACAATCCTCATGTCCGCTGTTCAGCATGCACGTGTCCTGATGTTAGCAGGATCCTGAGCAGTGTGAGGCTGAGCTCCAGTGTTGAGTCAGCAGATTATCTGGTTGGATTTAGGTGACTTGAGCAGAAGAGTGTCTGAAAGAAACTCTGAGGTTTGTCCATGTGAGAAAGTTGTCTTTGTTAACACTTTTCTAACTCAGAGACTTCAGAGGTAAGCACAGAATCAGGAATCCAGAGGTTCCCTGAAGGAAACTGTGACGTGAAGAAGAAACCATACAGGTCACCAGCCCAAACTGCACCTGTGCCTCGGATGGTCCTTCTCTTCAGAAGCCTTGATCGCCCCCTGGTGGTCACAGCCTATCCTGCAGGGACACTTGTGTATGGGCTCACACTGACTTCTCACACTTGTCTCTTGCACAGTAATGCATGGCTGGCCATATTCTTGGCTCTCAGGTTGCTTATTTGTAGGCAAGCAGTGCTTTTGGAATCATCTCTGGAGATAGTGAGTCTGCCTTTCACAAATGCAGCGTATTCTGTGGTGTGACTGTTGGTTTTGTTTCTTATGAAACCTACCCACGCCCATTCCTTTCCTGGGTTCTGCCAGATCCAGCTCATATAATAGTCACTGAACATGAATCCTGAGCCTTTGCATGAAAGTCTCAGAGACCAGCCCCCTTCAGGCTGCATCAAACATTCCCCAGACTCCACCAGCTGCACCTCACAATGGACATCTACAGCCAAGAGAGTAGTCATTAGGAGCAAGCACACACACTCACACTCATAAGGCCCAGCTTCTCCATAATGTTACCATGTAAGAGCATCAAAGTGAGAGCCCTGTTCAGCCCACAAATCATGGTGCTTCCTCTAGATTGATGCCTGGAGGGAATGGAAACAGCAGCTCCCAGGGAGTGGGGCTGCTCTCCCAGAGGTGAAAGGGCAAGGGCAGGGCTGGGCTTATGAATATAAGGAGCTCACCATTTTCATGGGCTCCTCCTCTTAGGGACAGAGGAGTGGAGTCTCTGGGGAAAAAACCTCCTTGTCCTCAGAAAGACAA
Source organism: Murina feae (assembly GCA_004026665.1). Taxonomy (NCBI): domain Eukaryota; kingdom Metazoa; phylum Chordata; class Mammalia; order Chiroptera; family Vespertilionidae; genus Murina; species Murina feae. The sequence continues at coordinate 27,570 of PVJC01014890.1, forward strand.
ACACCTCCTGTGAGCATGGAGATGTTCATGAGGGGTGGCTAATCTGTATGCTGCAATACGGCTGTTGTTAATACAGTTGTGGACCAACATTAGTGAGAATAAGACTACTGACTCCAATTAGTCTTAAGCAGCAAGAGAGGATTTATTGAGCTGGCCAGCTGGCTGCACTGCCAGTACCCCACCGAAATGATGACTGACACTGCAGCCCTACTGGATGCAGAAGCAAGCTTTTATTCACAAAAACCACACAAAGGTGATGCACAAAGTTTGTTGCTCTATTTCTCAACACAAGATACAGACTCATAAGTTTTGGCTAGAGCATGACTATTTTCCTTATCTCTAGCAGTATCAGCAAGTCCTATTGAGCTGCAAATGAGCTGGGGCAAGTTGACCCTTACATTCCCTACTGGTCTTTACTGGAATCAAATCCTTGATTCAGTGCCTCCTCTAAGATATGAAATCAAGGAGACATTTCTCTGAATAGTTTCTAGGTAGCATGATGGTAGTGTCATAGACTTCAGCATAGGGGGAGGAGGTTAGAGGGTAGTTGGTAGTTAAGACACAAGTCCTTGTCCCTGGACATCCTCTAAACAGATGGGCGCTGGTCCATGTCTCCAAAGACATAGTCCATTTGGAAGTCCCTCTATATGTGGGGCTTGAGGCTACCAGGTTCATGGCGCTTCACCCAGACTAGGTCCCCTGGAACTTGGATGGGATGAGCCATGGGCAACTGCTTCTGGGGCTCTTTATACGCTGCCTGCACCAGCTGGCAGAATGATGTGGAACAGTTCTGGAGTGCCTGTAAAGACTTAAGCAAATTACAGGTAGACAACTGGGCAAGTTCCTCTTCCCGTAAGCAGGGAATGAGGGGTGGTGGTCTGCCAACATGATTTAGTTCTCTGAGGTTATGGCCAATAGTATCTCATGGGGCCCTACTGGTCTTAGCACAGCCTCCTGGGCTGCTTCATCTTCAGCCTAGTTCCCTCTTACTTCTGGGGAGTCCCATTGACTCACATACATAGAGGTGAAAAGACTTAGTTACATCTGGTAGTGTCAGTTGGTCCATTGTCCTTGCTCTGCTCATGTCTGTCTAACTGCCTACTGTATTACCTCAAGGATCCTGGCTCTGAATTCTTTCAGGAAAATGGGTGATAAATTTCTCTTCTGTAGCTGCTTCGTGCTGAGGTGGGTCAAAAGTTCCTCTAAGAGCCAACAGATCCTTGCTGTCTGTCAGAAGGACTATGAGGCCTGGGCACAGAAGGAGGTGGGCTTGTGACCTGGAGGAGGAAACCTGTAACAAATGGTCCAGTGGAAGGGAAAGAAAACATTTCAGTAATAACCTTTATTGAAATAGACCGGCTGGAGTTGGGAGGTAGTGCTGCATCCAACCCTCCACTTGACTCCCCACTGTGAGATCTCACCCTAGGCACCTCCAGTCCCTACCTCCTGCAGGATTTTTCAATAAGTCCTCGCCGCTTGTCCAGCAGTGGATGGGGGGGAGCCTCCTGCCCTGGATAGGGGGTCCCTCTCATCCCTGCTAGGTATCTCTCTGGGGCCTCCAAATGTTGTGGACCAACATTCACTAGAATAAGTTCACCGACTCCAATTAGGTCTTAAGCAGCAAGCGAGGATTTATCGAGCTGGCCAGCTGGCTGCAGCACCAGCACCCCACCAAAGTGAGGACTGACACTGCAGCCCTACCAGATGCAGAAGCAAGCTTTTATTCAGAAAAACCACACAAAGGTGATGCACAAAGTTTGTTGAATTATTTCTCAACACAAGATACAGACTCATAAGTTTTGGCTAGAGCATGACTATTTTTCTTATCTCTAGCAGTAGCAGTAAGTCCTACTGAGCTGCAAACTAGCTGGGGCAAGTTGAACTTTACAATACCACTATCATGAGTTACATCCTAGATAATTTACAATCATGTCCCACCCACAGGGCCAGGATACTCCAGCTCAAAGTAAATTCCTTGTGCATCCTTGTCCATGTGTCAATACCCGGAGAGAGCCTCCTCCCACTTCCTGCTCTCAGGGCTGGACTGCTCTTCTGTGGCATCCAGACATAACCACTGCTCAAGCCATTCTGTAGCCGAGGGTTCATCAGAATAGAGAGAGAGAGGGAAGAAGGAGCCTGCACACTTAGAGCCTTTTTTCTGCCATAGACACTCTCTGGGCTCAGCCTCTTAACCCTTCCCCCCTAATGGCTGACCAACTTTTACAGTGACTTATCCACAGGTTCATATCACAGGAATCATTATTCAGTGCTCTGTAGGGAGCCACTAGGATTCAAGTACCCCACTGTAATTATTTCAAGCAATCTCTGGAAAGTTTGGGAGAATGACATCCGTAAGTTAAACCACTAAACCTAAGTGCAAACTTAAAGCCCCTTGACCAAAGGTCCTCCTATGGGGTCTTGATGTCCATGGCGTCAGGAGGACATCAACCATCTCCCTGTGACTTGGTGACAGGCATTTACAGATTTAACCTCCAGTGACCCTCCACCTTGCTGCGTGCTGATGTGGGAGATACTTAAAGGGCTCATACCTTCCCCCAGCCTCACGCTGCCTTTCCACCACAGCTGTGCTAGAGCCTCCCCTGACTTTCCACCAGGAGACTCTGTTGAAGGAAACATCAGATAAATGCTGTCCTTGTCCATCACTGGGAGAAACGCAGGGTGTATTTTGAACAAGAAATGTAGTAGTGAAACTCAAGCGTCAGTCCTGGTGGTCATGTGATACCACACTCTCCATCCTTCCTGGACTGTGACAGAGTCCACAGAGTGGGAGGTTCACAGGTATGGAGGTTGGAAAATCCAAGACTTGATGCAGGCAGTTTGGGATTCTGGTGAGGACTCACATCCTAGTGGATAATTTTTTTCTGTAATCTCAGAGGTTGGAGGGACCAAGAGAGCTTCCTCAGCCTGCTCTTTTATAAAATACTAGAGGCCTAGCCCACAAAAATTTGTGCATTCGTGGGGGGGGGGGTTCCTTTATCTGGTTTGTGCCCTCTCACAGTCTGGGACCCCTCAAGGGATGTCCACCTGCTGGCTTAGGCCTGCTCCCTGTGGGATCCCATTGACCTAACTTCCCTGGAAGCAGGTATCTGGGGTTTATTTATCTTCTATAATTGAAACTTTGTTACCTTGACTGGAAGCCACAGCCAGCCCAGGCAGGCAGTTTCCTCCACTGTTGGTGTAATGAAGCCTTATGTTTGCTCTAGCTCCATGGCTGCCAGTGAACAACTTGGCTGGGTTAATTTGCATATAGTTGCTCTGATTGTCTCGTGGGCATTGCTTGGCTGGTGGGCGTGGCTTAGGTGTCATGGAGTGATGCTTAATTTGCATATTACTCTTTTCTTAAATTGGATACTTTTATTGATTTCAGAGAGGAAGGAAGAGGTAGATAGAGATAGAAACATCAATGATGAGAGCTGCTTCCATCACACATCACACTGGGGATCAAGCCTGCAATCAGGGCATATGGCTTGACCAGGAATCAAATCGTGACCTCCTGATTCATAAGTTCACACTCAAACACTGAGCACAGCATCTGGTTCTCAGCCCTCTTTCTTAAGGGCATGATTCTCACTCAGGAGAAGTCCACCCTCAAGACCTAAGAAGGTCCCCAGGCCCACCTGCTAACACCATTTCCTTGGGCATTGGGTTTTAATATGTGAATATTTGAGGGACACATGTATGGTGTCCATGGCAGCAACTAAAGTATCCAATCATGATCCCACCCAGTTGGAAGCCTGCTCCAATAGAGCTCCCCAACCTAAGGATACTCCTGGTCTTTGGAAGCAGGAACTTTACCTAAGTCCTTCAGAATAAGCTGATGACCTTACAGTGTTGGCAGTGTCCTTGACCTTGACGAAGGCATCTGGTAAATCATGTTATTGTTTCTTATCAGTGCTTCCAAGTGGGCATTGTTCTTCTATTGGAAGACGTAGACCTGTTTTCTACACACAATGTTTGGTAGCTCCTTTTTTTTTTGAAACTCAGATTTTGTAGGTTTTAGTGAAATAAGTAGTCAGGGTATATTATTAAAAGAATCTTTATTGTTGAGAGTATTACAGATGCTCCCCCATTGCCCCTTTCTACCAAGTTCTTGCTCCACCCCAGGCCTTCACTTCCATACTGTCTGTGTCCATAGGTGAGATCTTTCGTTAATCTCTTTCCACCCTCTCTTCCCCATCCCTCTGAGATTCTTCAGTCTGTTCCATGCTTCTATGACTCTGATTCTCTTCTATTCAGCAGATTATTTTCTTCATTAGTTTCTTGTTTATTTATTTTGATGTTATGATTCAATTTTTGATAGATATGCTCTGTGTGGGCAGTGTGCATAGTTTTGTAGTTGAGCCTTGATTTCTGTTGGCGTCAGTAGGAGGACTTGACCTCCAGGCCAATTGGCTGTGGGGACCAGCTGTGACTAGAGTGGGAGAGTTGCTGAGCAGGAGGCACCCCTCTGGAATAGGACTTTGCTTCAGTGGGACTCTGGTGCTCATGCGCCTGCCTATTCCATGTGTCACTTGTGGCTGTGTAGAGTTGTAATCTGCTATGGTCTGAAAATGTCTGTTTGCTTTACTGGCTCTGGGGTCTCCCAGGAGGTATAAAGTCAGCCGCCCTCTGGGGCCACCCAGCAGGAGCTATAGAGGGATCTGGAGATGGCTGCTCTTTGCTGTTTGTATTGGGCTTTGAAGTGCCCTGGTGAAGCCTAGCTATGAAGCATGTCAGGCTGGTGCTAGTGCCCTGTCTTGGGCCTTTTATGGGTAGGTTTGGGCATACTGTTCCAAGCTGCAGCTTGTTTGAGAGGTTTTAGAAAAGTGTGAAGCCTGAGCCAGGACATGCCATTCATTTGAAAAAGATGCTGCTAGCAGCTTGGTGGGACTGAAAATTGGTTGGGGCAGGGTCTCAGGAAATCACCAGTATGGAGCAAACAGTGTGCTATATGCTGATGGAGACTCAAACATGGATGCCAGTCAGCTCAGGAACAGAGAGATCCCAACACAGGAACAATGACCCCTATGAGCACCCCAGTCTTGAAGAAAGCCACCCCTGAGTTCCTGCCCCCATGCCAGACATCAAATTCCTCCCTGTATGAGTCTGAATCTACTGGCCCAGGAGCACAAAATTAGTGGGAACTTGTGAGTTTCTGTAATAGCCCTTTAAGAGGAACACCTGTGATTCCAGCAGCCTCCTTGCCACTCAGCCACAAATCCTGATTGGTTTTTACAACCCAAAGTGATAGGGACTTCTCTTCCCAGCTCTGCAACCATGGGCTGGGTTTCTGCTGTGGGGCTGGGACCCTGTGCTCACCACAGGCAGCCTCCACAGAGACAATCCCCCTCCTGATTAAACAACTAGGACAGGTTGATGTTGGGCTAGCCCATTCCACACCTCCACTGCTCCTACCAGTCTCAATGTGCTTTCTTCTTTCCTTCTCTAGTTGTAGGTCTTCCATTAAGCCAGTATTCAGGCTGTACTGAATGAGGATTGTTCTTTATTTTAGTTGTAATTTTCAAGTGGTTATGGCAGGTGGTGAGTATAGGTTTTTACCTACCCTGCCATCTTGGTTCTTTCCCAGGCTCGATTTTTGATGTTTGATGCTGACAAGTTAAGGTTCATCCCTCTCTCTTACTTGGCACTTGGAAAACAAGAGAAAGTGAGGATGTCGCCTTGTGTCCTGCAGGTGGGACATTGAACCCACACAAGCCCCTCCTGTGAGCAGGACCCTCCCCGCTCCCAGCACTGATCCATAATAAAACCCTGAACCAGTATTCTTACCTGGGGGATCCAAATATATATTTTTCTTTTTAAAAATATTTTTATTGATTTCCAAAGGGAAGAGAGAGATAAAATAGAAACATAAATGATGAGAGAGAATCATCGATTTGGTGCTTTCTGCACACCCCACATTGGGGATCAAGACCACAAACTGAGCATGTGCCCGGACCAATAATCAAACCCTAACCTCCTGGTCAATAGGTCAATGCCCAACTACTGAGCCATACCAGTTGGGAAACCATGTCTGACTGACTGCAAAGCCTTCCCTGCTCCTAACAGACACCTCCATGAAGAGATAACCTTTTCAGGATGCCTCAGCCTGTGGGACAGCATCAGTCTGGACATCCATTCCAAGGCATGGTGGGTCCCTCTACCTACTCCTCATGGTGTCACCTGCAATTATTGCTAAGAGAGTGACAACAAGTCAATGACCAGGGTCTTTCTTCTCTAGCTTTGCATTCATGTGCTGGTGGTGGCCACTGTCCAGCATCCATGTGTCCTGCTGCTGTCAGCTGGGACCCTAAGTTGTGTTGAGCCACATTGTTGAGTTAGGAGAGGCTCTGGTTAGATTTAGGCAACCTAGGCCAGCAAATTTGATTATTAATAGTCATTTGGGCACACGATTTTCTGAAAGACACTCTACAGTTTTTTTCACATTAGAAAGTTGTCTTTGTTTACAACAGACTTGCTAACTCAGAGACATCAGAGGTAAATGCAGAATCAGAAATCCAGAGGTTCCCTGAGGGAAACTGACATGAAGAGGAAACCACACAGGAAACCAGCCCTAATCTCCAACTGCCCCTGCTGCAGGGATGGTTTTTGTGTTCAGGGACATTGAGCGCCCACTGGTGGTCACAGCCTCTCCTGCAGGGCGGTTTGTGTCTGGGCTCACACTGACTTCCCTTCACTGTGTCTGTTGCACAGTAATACACAGCTGTGTCCTTGGATTTTAGGCTGTTCATTTGCAGATATATCGTGTTCTTTGCGTTGTCTCTGGAGATGGTGAAACGGCCCTTCACAGAGACTTCATAGTATGTGCTCTCACCATTAGCAGTAATAGCACAAATCCACTCTAGCCCCTTTCCTGGAGCCTGGCGGACCCAGTTCATGTAGTAGCCACCAGAGGCTGCACAGGAGAGTCTCAGAGACTCCTCAGGTTTCGCCAAGCCTCCTCCAGACTCCACCAGCTGCACATCACACTGGACACCTGCAAACACAAAGACTTTCTGGTCAGGAAATGCTGGCCTGTACACTGTTTCTCTCACTCATGTCACTCACATACTCAGCATGTCTTGTTCTCCATAAATTACCTCTCAAAATAGCCACAAGGAAAACCCAGCTGAGGCCAAACCCCATGATGAGTGGTCTGTGCTCAATCCTGAGCAGGGAATGGGGACCTTGGGATCCTGGGGCTGGGCTCCTGTCCCAGAGCTGCAGGGTCAGGGCTGGGCTCGTTTTTATGAGCAGAGAGGATCCTATTTGCATGTCCCCCTACTATATGGGGCTCTCTAGAGTTAGTCACTGACATTAGCACATGGTCTTAGATTGTGACATGTCTGAGGGTGTTTTTTATTTAGAATACTTCTTAGATCTTGAACTGTGCCCTCCCCACTGGACTCATCTGCTGCAGGAGAACTGTACAAAGAGCCAGGAATAATTTTTTTTTCATTAAAAAATAGAAGGTTTAAAATGAAAGATGCGTTTGACAAGTCACCAGTAAATATAAATTGTTATATTTACTGGTAACTTGTGTTGTAAATATAACAAGTTTGTATTGGAAATCAATCCTCACAACCATAGAAAGAAGTAAAAGTGCAGGAGGTTCATGCTCATGAGATGGAAGTTTCAACTCACACTATTTCCCCTACAGATTGATCAGAGGGTAAATTAGGACGAGAGTGTGAGCCTAGAGTCCATAGATCAAGTGCTGGGAGAATAGGAGCATCTGTGTGGGTCCCTTGGAACCAGAAGCATGAACTATAGAGACACAGACAGAGCTTCCGGGTCCTATTCCTTTAGGGGAGTTTTGTGCTGGATATGTAGCAGCTATACTGACTCGCCTTCCTGGTGCCAGGTGGGTCTGTCACGGGGAAATGTGAGGACAGGTGGGCCTGTGGGGACTGGGGGCCTGAGCTCAGCACACAGAGACCTGGGCATCCTGGGGTCTATCTTGGTGGGAATGTTTCCCAAATATAGGACGAGGAGAGCACTGAGGATGGTCTCCTTGCAGAGACAGAGAAATAGAAAATACCAAGACTTGTGAAGGAGAGTCCCCATCACTGCTGACATGTCTCCTGCAAACAGACAATGTTCCTTCTTCATTGTTGTCAGCAGTGAGACTATGAGAAGGAAGAAATGTCTCTGAATGCAGCTGAGAGCTAGAGAGGGAATCCCTGCACCAAACAGGAAGGTCCTTCCTTCCTCCAACCCACGATCCTACTCCTGGGGCG
>PVJC01014891.1:0-35820 GCA_004026665.1 Murina feae
TGATGCTGTTCCTTTAAGCCGGGGCCTAGACATGTAACAAAACTTCCTCTCTGCTTCACCTCACCTCGTCTACACTGAAACAATGTTGTTACACAATGTTGTTACTCTTAGACTTAGGCCAGCCTGCTGTTTCCTTCAGCTCCCAAGGATTCTGATTTATACATTGTTGCAAACATGTTGCAAACATGTTTTGCTTTCAGGCAAGGATAAGCGAGCCAGCGCAGACAGTTTCACTTTCACTCCTGCTGCAATGGAAGCTGCCATTTACTCCGTGAGTGGCGGCCGCCATGTTGGCTGGGTTAATTTGCATACAATCGCTCTGATTGGCTGTTGGGTGTCCCGAAGAAACGGTCCATTTCAATATTATGCTTTTATTAGTTAAGATTGTATGCTGGTCTTTTAAAAATTCAGTTCTACACATGTCTGTTCATGTAAAATTCACAATTCACAACTATAACATAATTACTAGTTGGATAAGGCTCAGGACTGTTTGGTTTTAGTGCTTAATAAGATATGTCACATGGAAAGTCACATTATAGGTCACTTTAGCCCAGAACATAAATTTAAAGTGTTTTTTCTGACTTTTTAAATTATTATATGGAATGTAAGTCTGATGATAAAACTTTGAAAACAAGTTTATTACAGATGATAATCAATTCTCCTTATTCAACTTACATGAATCTTACATGCTTAAAGCTCTCAGCCTTTCCTTTATCAAATTCAGAGTGTTCATTAGTTGATAAACCAATAGTTTAAAATACTGTGCCAGTCAAGATCCTACATCCCAACATGCCCAACATGCCAGTCAACATTTGTGTCTAAAGCACTCCCAGTATCCATTTTTATAACTGTAAAAATATTTTATTACAGTTCTATTATTTTATAAGAATGAATGGGAAATGAAAATTTAAAAGCCTACTTACTGGTAATATCAATTCAACTAAAATAATTGGGTATCATCAAGTGATCTAAAAAGAAAACTTCAACACTAAATAGACTTAATCAGCTTAAATATAAAAAAAAAACACTGAGAAAGTTTAAAAGATCACATCAAAAGCCAAAGTATAGGTATGCCAGTTAAGGACCTATTCACTCTCACCTCCAAATTCACCCTTTTTGCCTTACTTTTTGAAAATGAACTTGGGCCCTTTAAGTAATTTTTCTTTGCCAGCTGGCAAAAGTTAAGCTTTGTCAGCGGAGGGGGCAGGAGAGTCACCTCAAGAAATAAGGAGTGGTGTTGCTCCCTTGCTCGGGTATGCTTACCCAGAAGACTCCTGCACTACAGATGTTTCTTCAGCATCCTGTTCCTGCAGCATACATGGCCTCCTCAAAGTGTTCATATGAGCCGCTTTTCTAGCACCAGGCTCCTACATCAGAATGTATACTTCTTGAGGGTATTTTTTTTTCAGCCTCTTGACATTTAGCAGGCCTTTTCAAACTAATGATTTTCCTCTATTTTTAAAATTTCAACCTTTTTTTTTTCCTGGTATCTTTCTAGACCTACTATCAGGTATAAAGTGCAGGGCTGCTACGTATTGTTGCACAGGTTGCACTTTTTTGAAAAGAAGAACCCACTAAGGAGTAAAAGCTGAAATCCAGCCTATGTCCCACTTAACCTAGACCTATATCCTGGTCAAAAAGTATCTGTTCATTAAACCATGAAAATACAAAAGTGGACCTTCTGGATCAGGGCTAGCTACCACGTCTAAACTTTCCACTAATATTTTTCTTACCTTTTTTGGGTTGTTGTAGATTTCGGATCTTTTTCTATGTGTATGTATGTAACTATAAGAAAAATAGATGTATGTGTCCATAACTATAGAACAATTATTATTTTTGTGATAACTAATTCACTCATTTATTAATTTAATAAACATTACGCTGGACTACAATGATATGGGGGGAGGGGGGAAATTTCCATAGTTCCTACGAAGCCTGTGGTATAGTTGGAGGGATAGTTATTAATCAAGTAATCACACAAATAAAGGCATAATTAAAATTGTATAAAGTGACATAGGAGAAAGGTATACATTTGTATGAAAGCATTTAACTCTTGGAGCAGAAGAAGGGATGTCACACACCTTGGAGGGACAGGGTAAAACGGGTTTCCTGAGAAACCAACGTTTTAGCAACAGCTAGAGTTAAATAGTATTAAATACTGACAATACTTACAAACCAACAACTTTACATTAGACCCAAGTACCTTCCTTCTAAACAGTCTCACATAAATATAATATTCCCATAAAAATTCTAGTAAAAAGGTAGACAATATAAAAATTACATTAACAGGAAAGGAAAATAACTATATTTCTGGCAAAGATTAAATTCTCAATTTCTGGACTTCCTAAACAAGTTAAGTCTCAAGGCTTTACAAATCAACATAACCAAGAACAAAAATTTCATTTTAACTCCTAATCAGTAAGTACTTAAAACAATTTTAAACAAATAATGTTATGTTTATTCCATAATTTCCCCCAGCAGATATTAGTAATAACCACTTAAAAATGTCAAAAGGAAAAATGAAGAAAAACACTGAGCAAAAAAATATGGGGCTCAAGTGTCAGGTTGTTACATTAATATTATTATGAGGAATTCATAACCTACAAGGCATAAGTCTGTTCCATAAGAACTAAACACTGTTTTCTGCTTCTGGATATGACAGAATAGCCTGTGGCAGAAAAAAAAAAAATCCCTTTTAGAACTACAAAGGCTGTGTAACACACAGGAGGAAAAAAGCTCTTAAGGTATCAGAGACTTTCTGAGGAACTAAGACTGGAATGCAAAAAAAAGAACACAACACAACAAAAACAAAACAAAACAAAACAAAACAAAAAACCTATTGAAATGAGTCCCACATTCTGTACGTAGAGCTTTCCATCTCTCAGTTCATTCCATCTATTTCTTTAATGGCACAGGGAAAGAGACTGAGAAACCAGGAAAGGACAGCCACTAAAGGGCAGAAAAGTCAGCCGAGCTTTTAATAATTTCACATGGCCAAAGGAACAAAAGTTGGTAGCTGGATCTTGCCATAATACCCAGGACTTAAGAAGTCAAGATTCCGTAATGAAGGGAGACACAGAAGAACAAAACCAACAATACTATGTACTGATTTTCCTCTTCAGGCATTTGTTGATTCTTACTAGTAAACTATACAGAGTAAGAAGCTAAAAAACACAGCAGAAAGCAACTGACAAGCAAGGAAAAGCTTTTAGGACTCTCATGCTGCTGGAGAGACAAAAGCAGGAAAGGACCAATAAAAATCCAGTCTCTCAGCTAGGTTCCCTGCAGGGTTACCAAAGTTGGGCAAACTAGAGGTTTACAAAACCTACAATCCAACTTTAAGTCAGCTTAGTTCTTGACTGTTGAGGTGATCTGTCTCTAGCCTACCAGAAGATGGGTGAATCCTCTCTAGAGAAATATATTAGGTTTGCAATTGTAATTGCATTTAAATCTGCATATAATGTCTGGCATTCAATCAAAAGTTATCAATAATAATAAAAATTATAATTTAACTACTAGACCAACCAAGATACTTAAACAAAAAGGAAAAGATGAGCACTGACCAGTTTGGCTCAGTGGATAGAGTGTCAGCCTACAGACTGAAAGGTCCCAGGTTCGATTCTGGTCAAGGGCATGTGCCTTGGTTGCGGGCACATCCCCAGTGGGAGGTGTGCAGGAGGCAACTAATCGATGTTTCTCTCTCATTGATGTTTCTAACTCTATCTCTCTCCCTTCCTCTCTGTAAAAAATCAATAAAATATATTTTTTTTTTAAAAGGAAAAGATGAGAGAAATAGAGCTATGAGTGATCCAGATATTGAAGTTTACAGACACAGAAATGTTCAAGAAAATATATGACAATATGGAGATTTTCACCAGAGAATTAGAATCTATTGTGAAGAGAGAAGGGGTAGGGGAGGGAATACCAACTGAAAAATCTAGCCCCCCCCCAAAAAAAAACTACACACACAAAAAAAACACTATAGTTGAAATCAAGAATAAAATAGATGGGGTTAAAATCAGACTGAGCATAGCTGAACAGATAATTAGTGAGCTAGAACCAGGCAAGTAAAACCTATCCAGAATGGAATAAGGAGAGAAAAAAATGACAGAATGTGTAAGAGACAAACAGGACATGATAAAATATGTAATATAGATTTAATTGGTGTCATAGAGGGAAGGAAAAAAAGAGGGGGGCAGAAACAATCTCTGAAGAAGCTAAATTTTTTTTTATGAAAGAATCATGCTACAGATCCAAGAGGTACCAGAAACCCTGGAATAAATACAAAGAAAATTATTGCATTCTTAGGTGTTAATAGCTACATCTCTAAAATTAAAATGATTTTTGAATGCTTGAAATACAGCAAATTTACATCACCACAAATTGCTGAAATGTATCTTATCTACACGTAAAACATCACAAAGTCCCGTATCAGGCCCAAGAATCATTTATTAAAAAATCCAATACATTTATCTAAAAGTTTATGCAAATAATAAAAGTATTTGCCTATGAACAAAAAAAATTTTAATATAAAGCCTCTCAGCATTTGATCAAGATACCAAGTACTGCATAAGGAAACTAAAGATGCTCAGAGAAGAATCATAACTTGCTAAGAGTCACAAAGTTCTAATTCCAGGGGCCAGTTCTGCAGCTTCAATCTCTAGGCCTCCAACCACCTCATGATACTTTTTCTTTATCGTGGGAATCTTTATTTTTCTAAAGTTGTAAGATTATCAGACTGAGAATATCAGAACTTTCAGTCCCAAATAAGGCCAGTACCTAATCTCAGTTTAGGGAAAGTAAAAGTCTGACAGTTCCCAACTCAATGGGTTGCAAGAGCCTATGGGATTGTAAGGAATCCTCAAACAACCATAGACCAAATAAATAATAAATCTCACAATATGTTCTATTTTTCAAATGAACATTCATACTAAATAAAAATTCATTTCAAAGCTAAAATAAAGGGAAAAAATAAATTATTAGGAGCAAGCATCATTTTGAATTATATAAGCACTCTCTATACATTTCTATGGACTTGTCTTATCAAAACCACATTTGTAATTCCAACTTACTAAGGATAATGTCAAACTAAAGCCAGGGAACATCAAACAGACAATTATCTGTTTCCTACACAGACAATCCTATATAATAAAGAGGGAATATGCAAATTGACCATCACTCTGGTCAATTTGCACCCACAGCTGAGGCTAAGTTCCCATAACGAGCCTTAAGGAGCAATCAGCAGGGACCTGAGGCTGTGGCCCACCCACCACCTGCATGGGGCTTGACAGGGAACCTCAGGTGGTGCCTTCCACCCACAGGACTTGACAGGAGACCTCAGACTGCTCCCCCACCCTGGCACCAGGCTAGAGGAACTCAGGCTGCACCCTCTTACCTGGTGCCAGGCCGGGGGACCTCAGGCCATGCCCTCAACCTTGGCCCCAGGCCAGGGGACCTGAGGCTGTGCCCCCCACCCAGCGGGACTTGACGGGGGCCCTCAAGGTGTGCCCTCCGCCCTGGTGCTGGGCCAGGGGACCTCAGGCCATGTCCCCCACCCTGGCCCCAGGCCAGGGGACCTCTGGCTACGCTCCCTGCCCCGGCGCCAGGCTGGGGGATCACAGGCCACTCCCTCCGCCCAGCAGGGCTTGATGGGGGACCTCAGGCCATGCCCCCCTGCCCTGGCACCCAGGGGACCTGAGGCTGCACCCCCCCCCTCCACCTGGCAGGGCTTGACAGGGTGGGACTGGCTGGATCTGGATCTAGCCCAATGAAGGGGGCCATCCAGGTTTGGGTCTCGAGCGATTTTGAAGTGCACGTGGGTGGTTGAAGACTTGACTCTGGGTTCCATGGTGCACCCCAGACTCTGATAGGAGGAAGATTTTCATATACGTTTTGCTAATTTTCTTTAATCTCTGACACTTCTATTATAGAGAAAGGGCAAATAGCAATACTAAAATATTTCCCCTAATTAATCCCCTTTTACTGTGCATGAATTTCGTGCACTGGGCCACTAGTAAGAAAATAAACTGATAGCTTTAAGCAACAATTCAGTATCTAGGAACTCATCATAAATAATTTCAAGATTTGTTTCTATAAAGCACACTGTCTCATTACTCATAACTGTCAAAGAACAACAACAAACAAAACCAAAAGAAGCCCAAAATCTATATATCCAATAGAGGACCAATTAAATAAAATGCCAATACAGAGGGCTATTTAATAACATGAGGACATATTTACTATACACTAAAGAGAAAAAGAACACAGAACAGCAAACAAAAGCCAAAACAAAATTGAAATATACCTATAGACACAACAAAATATCTGGAATATATATCAAAGGGTGATGAGTTATCTTTGGGTGGTAGTATTAAGGGTAATTTATGTTGTTTCAGTGGGTCAATATTTTGCAAATATTTCACAACAGACTTCTTAGGATGTTTTGCAACTAGAAAAAAATACAAATTCATTTTTAAATGTGAAATTTTAAAATAGTTGAAATAGGTTCACTTCCTATCCTAGTAGTCAGGTCATATATATCACTTTTACTCTGAACCGTATGTTAACACAAGAAACAATTTTGATCGGTTTGATTTTAAGAAATAAAGACTTACAGAAAAAAGGTAAACACACTTAATGATTCATCAAATGTTACTATCTAAACTTATGTTGTTTTTAAAAAATATGTAAACCCAAATCATTCCAAATCAATGAAATTACCTAATATTTAAAAAATGCTTTCAATAGTCCTTCCAATTTTCACATTAGTCATAAATGTAAAGATAAAATAGATCTAAATATCGTTCCCTCTCTGTTATAGGCTTATAGCATGTTTTTTTATTCTTTATTGTTCAGATTATTACAGATGTTCCTTTTTTTTTAACCCCCATAGCTCCCCTCCACCTGGTTCCCCCACCCTGACCTCGTGCCCTTACCCCCACCGTCTTCATCCATAGATGTATGATTTTTGTCCAGTCTCTTCCCATAACCCTCATGTCCCCTTCCCCCTGAGAATTGCCAGTCCATTCTTTTTCTATGCCCTTACTTATATTCTATTCACCAGTTTATTCTGTTCATCAGATATTTCTATTGACTTGTTATATTCACTTGTTGACAGATATGTATTTGTTGTCACTTTGCTGTTCATACTTTTTATTTTTACCTTTTTCTTCTTCCTCCTCTTCTTAAAGAATGCCCTTCAGCATTTCAAATAATCCTGGTTTGGTAGTGATGTACTCCTTTAGCTTTTTCTGGTCTGTGAAGCTCTTTATCTGACCATCAATTTTACATGATAGCCTTGCTGGGTAGAGTAATCTTAGTTGTAGGTTCCTGCTATTCATCACTTTGAATATTTCTTGCCACTCCTTTCTGGCCTGCATTGTTTCTGTTGAAAAATCAGCTGACAGTCATATGGGTACACCCTTGTAGGTAACTGTTTTTCTCTTGCTGCTTTTAATATTCTCTGTCTTTTGCCCTTGGCATTTTAATTATGATGTGTCTTAGTGTGGTCCTCTTTGGGGTCTTCTGCGCTTCCTGGACTTGTAAGTCTATTTCTTTCACCAGGTAGGGGAAGTTTTCTGTCATTATTTCTTCAAATATGTTTTCAATATCTTGCTCTCTCTCTCTTCTTCTGGCACCCCTATAATTCTGATGTTGGTATGCTTAAAGTTGTACCAGATGCTCCTTACACTATCTTCACACTTCTGGATGCTTTCTTCTTTTTTCTCTTCCAGTTGGGTGCGTTTTGCTTTTTCATGTTTCAAATCTTTGGCTTGATTATTGCAAACCTCTAGTCTGGTGATGGATTTCTGTATAATATTTCTAAGTTTATCGGCGGATTCTAGAAAATTCTTGAAAAACCATAAAACCGTAGTATCCAGTAGTTTGCTTTCCTCCATTTCTGTCATTTGTGACCTGTTTCTTTGTCTCCGCATTTTGGCTGCTTCCCTGTGCTAGGTGTCTTATAAGGCCCAGTGATTTAGCGTCCCCAATCACCTGGGGTGGACACTCTTGTTGTACGCCTTTGAAGGCTGGGTGCACAGTCTTGTTGTAGTTATCACTGGGAGGTAACACTGGGAGGAAATGACCTGCAGGCCTTTATCCTTGTTGTTTGGGGTTTGGAACTTTTGGAGTTCTGTCCCAGATGCAGTCCCTTAGGTTATGCTGCAGGCAGGCAGGCGTACAGCTTGGGCGGGATTGTAAATTGGGCAGTCTCAGAATCACCAGGGCAGAGCAACCCGTGATGGCTGCCCCTCCGCCCCTCTGCAGCTTCTCCCGGATTTGGTGCCTCCAAGCCCTGGCGTCTGCACTCCCAAATCCCTGGAATCTCCCCGTCAGTGATCGCTGCGAACAGCTCTGCTAGAACACCACTGGTCTTCCGCCCCGTTGCCCGACAGCCCGCATCGCATTCAGTGCGACCCCGGAGTTTATAATCTCCTTCCAAGCCTCGGACCCAGGTGCAGCCGCCACCACGCTTTCACCCGCGCCGCCTCCATTTCGCACATCCATACCTCTCAGTTTTTGGCGCCGGAACTTCTACTCAGTCTCAATGCACTCCTTTTCTTGCCTTCTAGTTGTAAAGCTTTCCTTCCCTTGGTTCTGGAGGATGGCCGTTTATCTGTATAGTTGTATTTTTATAATGTAGTTGTGGAGGCTGCGCATTTAGGTATATACCTCATGCCACCATCTTGGTTCTTCTTTGCCTTAAAGCATTTCTTATCTGTATTTCCAAGGAGGCACAAGTTACAGTCAAGTAAAATAGTGAAGAAGCTTTGGTAATAGAAGTCAGAGGCCCAAGATCAGAATCCTATCTCCTACCCTTTCAACTCTTAGACCTGGGCAAGTTAACTTACCTCGCAGTTTCCTTAGCTATAAAAATAATAATAATAATTTAAAAAATAATAATATTTATCATAGAGTTTTTATAAAAGACTAAATAAAAAACTACAAGTGGTAAGCATAGTACCTGAAGACTAGAAGGTACCCAATAAGTGGTGGTTGTGAGTAGAGGCATGTGCCACAGTTTTTAAGTCACAGAACTTGCCAAGCCTCTTGAAACCTGTATGACCTTGGACAAGTTACTTAATCTTTATGAACCTCAGTTTCCTCATCTGCAAAACAGATATAATACCTACCTTGCAAGTTTGTACAATTAGGTAAAACTAGACATAAAAATCATATTGCATATAGTAGCTACTCAATAAACTGTGGTATCACTATTAGCTATAGCAATAAATGTTTAAGTATAGGGGTTAGCAGTTTTTAAAAATATTCTTATATTTTAAAAGACTACATGTAATTCTAAGAATTATTCATCTAATCTAATAAAAAAGTAATATGCAAATTAACCATCACTCTGAGGCACCTAAGCCACAACCACCAGCCAAGCCATGCCCACCAGCCAATCAGTGTGGCTATATGCAAATTAACCCAGCCAAGAAGGCAGCCAGCAGCCACAGAGCTAAAACAAACAGGAAGCTTCCATGGAAAATGCCTGGCTAGGCCAGCTGGGCCTCTGCTCAAGGGAACAATGTTTTAATTATAGAAGCCACGGAGCTGAAGCAAACAGGAGGCTTTGTTGCCTTCCTAGGCCTCCACTGAAGGCAACGAAGTTTCAATTATAGAAGATAAATAAACTCCAAAAACCTGATTCCAGCCAACCTCGCTGGATCAATGGGAGCTGTGGACAGCCTGAAAAGGGCTCTCAGCCCCCTCACTCAGGCTGGCCACACCCCCATGGGGTGAGGGTCCCCACTGGGGGCTTGGGCAGCCTGCAAACTGCCATCAGCCCCTCACCCAGGCTGTCCAGGCATGCTAGCACTTGGACATCCCCCAAGGCATCCCAGACTGCAAGAGGGCACAGGCTGGGCTGAGGGACCCCCCTGAGTGCACAAATTTTTGTGCACCAGGCCCCTAGTCATTTAAATAAGTGTATTTCTCTTAATTACCAATTCAGGTGTAAATTTCAGAACAAAAGTAAAATACAGACCAAGTTTTCTAAGCACACTTAAAAGATAGAGGGTCACTTCACTAGTTTTAAAGTAAAAATATATTACCTATAACTA
Organism: Murina feae; assembly: GCA_004026665.1. NCBI lineage: Eukaryota > Metazoa > Chordata > Mammalia > Chiroptera > Vespertilionidae > Murina > Murina feae. The sequence goes on from PVJC01014891.1 coordinate 10,065, forward strand.
GATTTGCTTTAAAAAAATTTTTAAGTCCAAATAATCTAAAAGGGTCAGAAGGGGAAATGTTTGTTTCTTTCTGCAATTATAAGTCCTTAGGAAGAAAACAGAAGCCTGAACTTTTCTATTTTTTTTCACATAATTTCACATCTTTACACAACTAAAATGTAAGTGCCTTTAATACAACTCTTTCAAATCTCTGATTTCCTGTTTCCACCTTCGTGCAGAAGAACAACATTACTATAGGTAATACCATGGACTGTGGAGCCAGACTGCCTGGGTTCAAATCTTGCCTCCATCCAACAGTGTGACCTTAGTTTTAGGCATGTTTTAACCTCCCCATACCTGTTTCCTGAAAAAAATGTAGATTCCTCATACAATTGTTTTAAGGATTAAACCTTTAAAGTGTTCATAAGAGAGATAGCATACTGAAGGCACGCTGCTTCCCTTTGTTGTCATTACATTATTAGCTCTCAAAATGCCTAGATCTGTGACCTGTAATTAATAAATATTTGCTATTCTGCAGAAAATTTCAGCAAATGGCTTTACTTAATATTAGACCTGCTTAGGGAGAATCTTAACATGACTGTCAAGACCAGCAAAGATAGAGTAGGTGCTGTTAGGATTTTATGGCAAATGTAAGGAAAGCCGGTCCCTTCTTACACTTCCTATCATACAAAGCTATAGCCTTGTTACTTGCTAATATAGAAGTTCAGTACCAAAAAAGTTTTACAATTTAGGTATGGCAGACACAAAACTCTCAAACTCAAGCTCCGTAATATTAAACTATATTCCTTCAAAGAAAATTCAGATCACTCTTCTATTGTAATAGTTTAGTGCTTTAAAATAAAACCTATATTGCATAAGTCAACAGCCTATCATAGGCATTAAATAACCCACTGTAAGTGAAAGTGTTTGAAAGTTAAATACACATTAAATATGAGCTTATGAATATATTTGAGAAAATCATAACTGATTTCTCCAATTTCAAACAGCTGCCTTCTAACCCCAAAACTAGTGCTCTGGGGCCAGGATAAAGAGACATAAGTCACAGTCAAGTTGCCATCCCACTAGATCATGTCCTGCTTGAAATGAGATGGGGCTTGTGACACTTGAGGAGTGAAATCCTGAAAGTAGCTTAACTCAAGACCAGGAAAATACCTTCACAGTTATTGGGTCAAAGCATGTCACCCAATCCCCAACTGTCTGAGATCCTAACCTGGGTGTAGAAAACCGATTGTTATCTTCAGGTTTAAGAACTGGTTAGCCCTGAAAATCAGAAGTCAAGCACCTAGGGCCACATTTCCACTCCAGCTGAGGGCTAAGAATGTTTACCTGGCTCACCCTCCAAATGGAAGTTGCAATCCGCACCCATCAGGTCCTGGCCCTATAGCAGCCATCAATAAGACCAGATCAGATCACAGGTCACTTGGCCCCCTTCACCTAATCAGGCCCTCCCAAAGGCCTGCCTGCCAACCCTTGGCCTGGCCAACAGGACAGTGGCCTGGCAATCAAGGGTTAGGTTCTTCTAGCCACCGCTCTGTTTCAAGACTCTGGATGGATTTGGACTCCACAAATCCAATCTGATAGTAAGACGTGAAGAATTTTTGAAACACAGGTGGAAAACTTCTTGGCATGTGCTTCACAGATCTAGCTCCTTCATTTGTTTGGTAACAGAAAAGTGTATGGTCTGTAACGCGTTTTGTTTATAAAACCATTCTGGTCTCAATGAGATGATGGTCCAGGGGGACAAATGTCACTTTTCTTCAGGGTCTGCATGGATCTTAAAAACTTTACTAAAGCCCTGACCAGTGTGGCTCACTGGATAGAGCACCGGCCTGCGGACTGAAGGGTCCCAGGTTCGATTCCGGTCAAGGGCATGTACCTTGGTTGCAGGCACATCCCCAGTGGGGAGTGTGCAGGAGGCAGCTGATCGATGTTTCGCTCACCAACGTTTCTAACTCTCTATCCCTCTCCCTTCCTCTCTGTAAAAAATCAATAAAAATACATTTTTAAAAAACTTTACTGAAATCAGTTCATCTGTACTAAAAACTGGAATGAGATCCACTCCTCTCAAAACAAGTTAAAGATAAGTACATACTGCATTAAAGTCCTTTCAGCATTTCAGAAGGAATTTTCTACAGAAAAAACGTACGCAGTTATGTATCACCTATGCAATGGCAGTAATAAAACTCCCTTTTTAACACCTAAATCGGAGATGCAGACCGAGGCCGTGTTGGAAGTCGAGTTCATGCAAGTATGTCTTTTCGGTCCACATTTGAGGTCCGAGGTTGGGAAACTGGTCTGCGTCTCTATAAATCCATGCCCTGGGCCATAATACAAATGGAACTCTTCTGCAAGGTCCCTCCTGCCCACTCCCTGTCCTTTTCAGAATTACCAGCCGGTGGGGGGAGAGGCGGGGAATGCGCCCTGCAAATCTCCCCGCTTGCAAGGGCTCGGCTGGATTGCACAACTTCCCCGTCCGCGTGAGTCTCACCACCGTTTCGCTGTTGCTCACTTTTAATGACCACCCCCCGCCCCGCGCCCGCCTCCCCCAAACCCCCGTCTCAGCTTCACACTTTGCCCCGGCAGCACTCGACAGGACGATCGGTCCCCCGCCTCCCGCCAGCTCGGACGACCTTAGAAACAGCCCCACCCGTTTGCCCGCCGCCCGGACCCCAAAAGCTGCGACTCCCGTCCCACGTCCCGGAGCCGCCCGCCCGCCCCCCCACCCCAAGCCCTCGAGTCCCCAATCCCCGGGGCAGCATCACCGACTCCGGGGGGCGGGGGGCGGGGGGAGCGTCCCATGCCCGCCGCGGACCTCGCCCCTTCCCCGCAACCTCGCTCTCCCCGCTCTAACTACCCTCCCGAGGCGGGGGCGGCCAAGCTCTCGGCGGCTGGACGGACTCGGAGGACGCGCGGCCTTTCACCAGGCCCCGCCTGGGCCTCGCGGCTCGGCGCCCTCCGCTGCCCGCCCGCCCGGCCCAGCCGAGCTTACGCCGAAGAGGAGGGTAGTACCAGCCCAAGGCCCGGCACTCACTCAGGAAGGTAGGTGGAGGAGAAGGAGCTCCACTTGTGCAGCGCATAGGGCAGAAGCCGGCACTCGGGCGCCGCAGCAACAGCCCCGCCAGCCGCCATCTTGTCAGCACCGGAGCGGCCGCCACCGACCGCGGGCCGAGCCAGAGGAGGGGGGCGTGGCCTGGCCTTAAAGGGGCCGCGGCCCTCTGCAGCCTGAGGCGCGCGCGGGTCCGCGATTGCCCCTGAGTTCCCGGCGCTGAACCCGCCTTCCTGACTTACCGAAACTGGGACGGGGGTGAGAGCTCCTGTGGGGCTTGGAGGCAGTGCGCACAGGACTGTCTTACAGGCGGAGGTAAGGGGAAAAGCCCAGCATATACGATGGAGAGCGGCAGATGGGAACTGTGGGCCAGGGAGGGAGCAGGAGACTCGGGAAGCCACTGCCCTCCCGGGACCCGGCACGGCAGGGAACTGGAGTCCCCAGCGTTCGCCCTTCCCTCGGGAGCGGTCGCGGTTCTAAACGTGCTGCGCCGGGCTCCGGAGGCGCGCGGAGGCGGGGAAAAGCACCCTGGGTCTCGGCCCTTCGGCGCGAACGTTGATGGTGAGCCTCTCGCCGCGCGGATCCCGCTGGCTGTGCTCCGTGCAGACGCGCGGCCCCCACCCCCGACCGGACCGGACGAAGCCTTCCAGCGGGCGGGGCAGCTGGGCGGCGTCCCTTTCCCAGCTGGCACATCTGCCCACTTTTAACTCTGACAGACATTTAAGCCTCAGAGTTCGCAAAGAGCGAGAGACGGAGGCATTTCAAGAAAAAGACCCCGGGTCACAGCGGTTCTCAACCTGCGGGTCGCGGCCCCTTTGGCGGTCCAACGACCCTTTCACCGGGGGTCGCCTAAGACCATCCTGCATCTCAGATATTTACATCACGATTCACAACAGTAGCAACATTACAGTTAGGAAGCAGCCACGAAGATAATTTCATGGTTGAGAAACCGTATTGAAAGGGCCAGGAGGTTGAGAACCACCGCCCCAGGGGGACTGCCGGTCCTTGCGCTCCCCACCAGCTGCTGCGTCTGAGGAGGAGCACGTGCTCCACGCGCCTGGCGGCCTCGGGCCTGCCTCCCGCCCATCCGTCAGGGGCCCATCCATCAGGGGCCCATCCATCAGGCCGGGCCTGGTGGTCAGGGGCAGGCATGGTGGTCACCAGGGGCCTCGAGGCCTCACCCCTGAAAGCCCGGCCCGTCTGCGTCTCCACCTGGCCCAGGGGAAACATCGCGCAGAGTCAAAACTCCTCCGCAATTGCGTTCCCTCGGCGTTACCCTCGTTAAGCTGCCGCAGCTCCCGCAGGCCTTCTCCTGACTTGCTGTGTCCATGGGGGGGGACGGGGACTGAAGAGCGTGTCCAGGCTCCGGGCTCTGCGTGCCCAGCACGTGTGTTCCTTGGGGAATGCTGCAAGCCCAGCGGCTCCGGCAGGGAGTCCAGAGGAGCTTAGCCCCAAGGCTGATGAGCGGTTGGTTATCTTGGGGGGAGGAGATGGTGACCCAGTTCAGTTCACAGGGGGGCTCCTCCTTTGCTAAGTGACCCCTCTTACCCTGAAGTCGGTGAAGTCCTTGTTCGTTTCCAGGCAGAGATGGTTTATGAGTGATTTTTTTTTTAAATCCTCACCCAAGGATATGCTTTACCGATTTTAGAGAGAGGGGAAGGGAAAGAGAGAGAAAAGAGAAACATTGATCATTGACCTCCCTTACACGCCCAACCAGGGATCGAACCCACAACCGAAGTATGTGCCCTGCCTGGGAATCCCAGCAGCGGCAACCTTTGGTGCATGGGACAGCGTTCCAATCCACTGAGCCACACCGGCCAGGGCTATGAGTAATCTTTTTTAAAAAAACAAAAACACACGCATATAAGCCAGTTCTTCCCAAGTGACTTTCTATGGCTTTCAGTGACTTTCTGTTCCCTTTGGGTAACATCAAAAGGCCTTGGCAGAGACCTTTCACACCCTGCTTTGCCTACCTCTCCAGCCCGCTCCCCCCCCTTCCCCCTTTGCACTCTTGACTCCAGCCTCACTGGACTAACAAAACACACTGGATCGGCTCCTGTAACTTGTGTTCTCTCTGGCCTCCCTCGGGGGCTTAGTCTAAGCCAAGCTAGGGATGCCCTCCCCCATTCTTCACCTAACTCCTGCTCCTTTTCCAGCCTATTTCATTCTGGAAAATCATTCCTCATCACTTATTTTGGGATGATGTGCCATTTTCTACATTTTCCTTGGCACCCTGAGTTTCCCTCCTTAAATTAGCAAGCATTACAATATATTTTAATATCTTTATTTCTCATTTTATCTCCCCCTGAAGTGTAATTCTCATAAAGGTAGTGATCACACTTATCTTGTTCATAATTGTATCCTCAGTCCTGTTAGGATGTCTAGCACATAATAGATGTTCAATCATATTTCTTGAGGAATGAGTGGACTGTGCTAAAAGACAACTTGGGTTACAAAGGAATAAGAATCCCAGAACTTCTCAGGCTGCTAACATGTATCCCTGAGGTATGATTGCCATGGGGAATGTGAAAGACTGAGGAGAGCATGGCTTTCCTACAGCACAGATTTTACAAATGGTAAACTAATTTAAAGCACTGTATTTATAAAGATCGTACAGAACCGAACATTTGTGTAAGTGTTAAGATAAAGTAGAAAACTAAAGAAATTACAAATTTTGCAGGAGCTGCTAGTAGCTCGTGTCTCCTTTATCTCCTGCTTTTGGGGCACTGCCTTAAGTGATGAGGTTTATTGTAAGGAAATATGGGGAAGTCCTGGAAACTGTCAGCAGCCATTTAGTACCACTAGTTCCCCCACACTTCAAAGATTGGAACATATTGATGGCCTCATGGAGACCTGGGTAATCATCATTTTTCAGGGATCAGCAGCTCCAGTGACCCAGTCATCTTGTCATCCTCTAAAAGCGATCATCTTCACTCATTTTATATACTCAGTATGGTCCTCACAGTAGAAACTTCTCGGAAAGAGTGACTGATTGTACTTGGTTTGTCACCTGCAAAGAAAGGTTTATTGAAAGGCTGTGATGTGTCAGGCTCTCCCTAGATGCTAAGGAGTCAGGATGTACAGACAAGCCAGACAAGGACACTGCTTGCATGGAGCTTACATTCTGGTAGGGCAACATATCTAATCTAATAAAAGAATAATATGCAAACTCCTTTACACCCACAAGCCACACCCACCAACCAATCAGGAGCAAAAATGCAAATTAACTAAGATGGCAGCAGCCACAGAGCTGGAGTTGCCCTGGGCAATGGAGGAAGCCAGGGCCCTGCGGGCCCTGAGCTCTACTCAAGGCTACAAAGTTTCAATTATAGAAGATAAACAAACCCCAGATACCTGCTGGAACCTTGGGTTGCCAGGGGCAACCCCGGCTTTGAGCAGGGGACCAAGGCAACAAAGTTTCAATTATAGAAGTTAAATAAATCCCATATACCTGCTTCCAGCTAGGCACCCAGTAGGAACCCAAACCCTGAAGGGGTTGTGGGCAGCTTGAAAACGACTCTCAGCCCCTCACTCAACCTGCTGAGGCACCCCAGTAGGGACCCGAACTCTGAAAGGACTGTGGGCAGCCTGAAAATGGCCCTCAGCCCTCCACTCAACCTGCCGAGGCACCCCAGTAGGGACCCAAACCCTGAAGAGGCTGTGGGCAGCCTGAAAACGGCCCTCAGCCCCTCACCCAGGCTGACCACACCCCCATGGGGTGAGGGTCCCCACTGGGGAGCTTGGCCAGCCTGCAAACAGCCATCAGCACCTCACCCAGGCTGACCAGGCATGCCAGCAGGTGGACATCCCCCAAGGGATCCCAGACTGCAAGAGGGCACAGGCCGGGCTGAGGTACACCCCAAGTGCACAAATTTTTGTGCACTGGGCCTCTAGTAATAAATATAATAGACAAATAAGTCAATTAGACCATTTTAGTGTGTGTATTTAGATGCTAAGAAGAGACTGCACTGGAGTAATATTTAGATTAGATGGTAAAGGAAAGCTTCTCTAAGAAGGTAATATTTGAGCTAATACCTGCACAATGAGAAAGTGCCAGCCATGCAGAAGCTGGATAAAAAACATTCTAGGCAGAGAGAATAAGCAAGTGCAATGGGCCTACAGCAGGCAAGTGCTTGGTGTGTTCAAAGAAAAGAAAGTGTGGCTGGAGCAAAGTGATGGAAGGGAGAGTGTAGTCAAAACAAATAAGGCCCTAACAGTCTTGGTAAGAAGTCATGACATGGAAATGCAAAGGGGAGACCTGCGTAAGGATTCAAGCCAAGGAGTAGCAAAATTCACTTTACATTGTAAAGATCACTCTGGAAAAAAAATTATTTTTTTTTTAAGTTGAGAGGCAAGATAGTTTGAAGTAAAGAATTGACAGGAGGTTGTTATAATAACCAGGCAAGAAATGACGGTGGCTCGAACTAGCAGAGGAGATAGAAATGGTTGACATATTTTGGAAGTAAAGACCATTAGACTTGCTAATGAGTAAGGCAGGAAGAAAAGGAAAGAATTATGGGTAACTCCTGAGTTTTGGGTTTGCACCACTATGTAGATATTGATGCTTTTATTGACAAGGGAAAATTTGGGGATGAAGCAGTTTTAGGTCAAATGAATCAAGAATTCTAACTTCAGTGGGATGCCTAATAGATAGCCAAGTGGAATTACCAAGGATCCAATGTGGATCCAATCACCTATATTGGTCAGAGTCTTATATCAAACCACCCCATAGGCGTTTGGCCTTCTTCATATCTAGCCAATCAAGAGTTGCTTTTTTTCTTTTGGCTTTGGCACAAGGTGAGTAAATTTTTCTCTGAGTAGCATGGTCACCATAGCTCCAGGTACAGCAGCCCTAGATAAAAGAAACCACCCATGGCAACCTTCTGCAAAAGGGGATGTAGGAGTACAAGAACAGTTTAGGGAAAGAAACCTAGAGTATATGTTGAAAATCTCAGTTTCAGTTCCAGTTCTGCTACTTTTCTAGCTATGAGACTGTGGAAAAGTCACAATTTCTCTGAGTCTCATTTTCCACCACTGTAAAGTGAATTTGATAAAATGTATCTTTTCTATTTCACAAGGAGTTTTGAAGATCAAATGAAGGAAAAGTGCTTGTCTGCTATGATATAAGCTCTCATTTAATTCTCACATAACTCTGAGAGATAAATATTATTTCCCCTTTCACAAATGAAAAAAGTCAGAAATGTCAAATAATTTGTCTTCTGTTTACTACCGCACCCGATGTGCAGGATGGAAGCGAGTGTGACTGGGTATTTGTTCCCCTGACTCCCTGCGTGTAAGACTTGGGGCTGACTGTCCTTTATAACCAGAGGTAATAAGCCCTCCTCCCAAGTGGCCTCCACAGTTCTCTCTGGTTCTGAGTTCCAGTAACCACCTACGTTTTGCTCCCTGCGATTTCCCAGTATGTTCTCACATCTTTATCAATAGTCCCTTTATTAAACTTCTCAAATTGCCCAATTGCAGATTGCCATCTGTTTCCAGCTAGGACTCTAACTGATGCCATAACTCATTCCAAAGAAATATAGCTAGTCAGAGAATCTCTGGTTCAAAAGTCCATCCTTTATTATTTCATCTGATTCTTCTAAGTGGAAAGAGTCTTAGTAAACTGTAAAGTCCTGTTCAAATACAAGATACCATCAAATAATGAAGATCACCAGAGTTTAAAGGCAAAACATACAGCTGATTTTATTTGTTTCTAGGCAAAGGAATACACTAATTGACTGAAGGGGAAAAGAAGGTGTTTTTAATTGTTAGTAATGGGTTTCATGGTTGTTATGGGAATTGAAGATTAAAACAAATACTCCAAATAGGCTGGAATAAACCCACAGCTCTGTACATGACTAGTTAAAACAAGGCCCATACTTCATAGGTCGGGGTAGGGGGATCTTCACATAGGTCCTGTAAGGGTCTTACTTACTAGGGTTGTTCAAAGCTCATGGTTTCTTTAACAGCTTTAGCTGGTTTGGAGAGTAGAAGCACAGTACAGTAGTCAGTGTCTTATCTCCTAGGCAAGCTGTGCTGTAAATGGAAGAATTTCCCTTTACAATGTTATTAGGTAACAAATGAAGAGTCTGATGCCAAAATATGTTAGACTTTATGCCTAAGTTCACTGGTTTGCCAATCTGAATCTAGAACCCAAGTGTCTAATTTGCAGTCACTTTTTTTCCTAATAAATGGGAAATTTTTAGCTCTATACCTATGTTATTCTTTTTTAAATCCTTTATAACTAGCACATAGTAGATTCTCAATAAATATTTCCTGAATTGAATCTCTTAGTCCCTCCTGAATCCCTTCTGAATAATTGTGTTAGTCAGTTGAGGCTGTTACAACAAAAATGTGGTAGACTGGATGGCCTAAACAACAAACATTTCTCACACATCTGAAGGCTGGGAAGTGCAAGATCAAGGTGCCAGTATATTCAGTATCTGGTGAGAGCCTTCTTCCTGGTTTGCAGACAGCCACCTTCTTGCTTCTTTCTGCCCCTGGATCCTAAAATGGATGTGTTTATACACAAAATTCCATCCCAACAACCCCAATAGCATCAACTATAAAGTCCAAAGTCTTATCTGTCATCCAAATCAGATATGGGTGAGACTCACCCTGAGGCAAAATTCCTTTCCAGCTATGAGCCTATGAAGCCAAACCTACGAAGGATAGACATCCCCATTCCAACAGGTGGAAGGAAGGACAGAAGCATGTTCAGTCTCAAGCATGTCTGAAACCTCTCAAGGCAAACTCCATGAGATGTCAAGGCTTGAGAATAAACCCCTTCCTCTTGATGCTCTGCCTTCTGGACACCTTCTTTCCCCCATCCCTCCCCCACTTTCTGAAGATCTCCCCCAATCCTTGCCCTGCAGCTCTACCAGGCCAGGGCTCTACCTGGTGGTGGTCAAGGCTTTGGGCAAGGACTGACCGTTGCGATGCCCTTTTGAAACCATGGAGGCAGCCCAGATCTTTGAATTGTCCTCAGGGTCACCCTTCCCTAGTCTTGAAGAATAGCTTTGCTCTCACTGGGTTCTATAAAATTCAAGAAGTCCAACAGTCTTTCTTCATTCCATCCCCTTCAGTTCAAACTAGGAGTTCCTGCTGGGGAGATGTTAGGTCTGTGGATCACATCCACACTGATCTCCTTATCAAGTAATCAGTTAACCATACCCATGGGGTTCTTTTCTAAACACTGCTTTCTCATTTTTTTTGTAATGTGGACAGGCTGAGAAATTTCCGTATCTTTAAGTTCTGATTTCTTTCTCTTAACAGTTCCATCCTCAATTTACTTCTCTCTTTTTGCATTTTACTATAAGCAGTCAAGGAGAACCAAGCCACTTCTTCAACACTTTGCATAGAAATTGCCTCTCCTTGATGTCCAGTTTCATCACTTGTAAGTTCAACCTTTCCCAAAACACTAGAACACAAACACGATTCATCCTAGTTCTTTGCCACTTTATAACAAGATCCACCTTTCCTCCAGTTTCCAATACCATGCTCCTCATTTCTATGTAAGACAAGCATGGTCTTGATTGTCCACATGTCTACCAACATTCTGTACATCATTATTTATGTACTAGGGGCCCGGTGCACAAAAATTTGTGCACTTGGGGGGTGGGGGGTCCCTCAGCCCGACCTGTGCCCTCTTGCAGTTTGGGACACCTTGGGGGGATATCCACCTGCTTGGCATGCCTGGCCAGCCTGGGTGAGGGGCTGAGGGCCATTTTAAGACTGCCCACAGCCTCTTCAGGGTTCGTGCACTGGGGGGGTGGGAGGGCTGGTGAGTGCAGGCCTGGACGTTTCCCACTGGAGGGCCCACGATCACACACGCCTGGTGGGCCCCCACTGCTGAGGGGACACACCTGGTGCAGAGTTGGGTGGCAAGCCAGGGGCGGACGCTGGTACAGAATCCCTAGGTGGGGCCCTGATGCTGAGCAAACACACCTGGGGTGGGGCTGGGCAGTGGACTGGCTTTGGATTCTCCGCACTGTGCAGCAGACGCTCCCGCACGCCCTGTGGAGGCCCCTGGGGGGCGGATGAAGGTAGTGGACCCTGGACGGGTGTTCCTGGACACCCCCCAAGGAGGCCCCCGGGGCAGAGCCAGGCAGTGGACCTAGGACAGGCGTTCCTGGATGTCCCGCAGAGGCCCCCGGGGGGCAAAGCCAGGCAGCAGACCCAGGATGGCTACTCCTGCACACCCTGCAGAGGCCCTGTGCTCCTGCATGCCCCGGGGAGGCCCCCAGGGTGTGGATCCAGGCAGTGGACCCGGGACAGGCGCTCCTAGATGCCCTGAGGAGGCCCCAGGCCAGACACCCCCTCCCACTGAGCTGACACACCTGGCACAGCTATGCCGGCCGGCCGCGGAGGCTCCCAGTGCAGAGCCGCCCTGCCAGCCTCCATCTTGGCTGGGTTAATTTGCATACAGCTGCTCTGATTGGCTGGTGGGCATGGCCGTGAGCAGAGGCTCAGCCAGCCTAGGCAGGCAGTTGCAACAGAAGCCTCTGGTTTGCTCTAGCTCCATGGCTGTTGGCCTCCATCTTGGCTGGGTTAATTTGCATACAGCCACTCTGATTGGCTGGTGGTAACAGTCAAATTTGCATGTTTCTCTTTTATTATATTAGATTCTCTAAGAAGATAGAAGCTTTCTCTCCAGCTCGCCTCTCTTCTCTCTGAGCTTTCACCAGAATCACCTTTAGGGATTCCTTCACAGCAATACTGACTTTTTCTAGCATGCACCCACTGTAAGGTCTCTAATGCCATCATTAGGTTCCACCCCCATGACCTCACCTAAACCTAATTACTTCCCAAAGGCTCCATTTCCAAATAACATCACATAGCGGATTGGGGATTCAACATATGAAATTTAGGAAAACACAGACATTCAGTCCATAAGCACTAATTTATTATTATATTTTTTTTAAATAAAAGGAATTTACTTAGGGGTCATCTATAGATTAGAAGACTAAAAGAATTATTTTATTCAATCTATTTTTTGGTCAGTTAATGAAGAACATCACCTTGGGAATTAGAAGAATGAATTTGCTCCAGTCTAATTCCCATTGGACATTTCTTACATGCCAAGAATTTACACGCATTATTTTAGTGAATCTTCATAACAGCCTTGCAAGTAAGCTCAGTTTCTTGGAAGTAAGATTCACCAATCTCATGTGTGCCCTCTTTATTATACAATTCTCGAATGTACGCATCCCTAACATCACCCCAGTATTCAGGATCCAAAAGACCAAGAGAAAGAACCTGCTGTATTCCTAAAGCTAACTGTTCCGCCTCAATCTTCTGTTCTCTCAGAATTTCTACATTAACTCATTTCACCTTTGTTACTGTTGTTTGAAATCATTTCTTTGAACACAGCACTACCCAAAGGAGCAGATGAAAAGCAAGTGCCAACGTTTCGTTTGCTAAGTAAGGGGACATCCCTTTTATTTTCTAAGACAAAGGAACTTCAACCCCACTGGGGCCTTTGCACAGGTCATAGGTGAGCATTGAGACTAGCTTCAAGTGTGAAGCTTGGGCCCACTTCTCCCAGGAGGTGGCAGCAGCAGCAGCCACAGCCTGCTAGAGAAATCGGACACAATTCCTTTTGCCTGTTGGCATCCAAACGTAGAAATTCCTGGTTCCAGCAACCACTAAATCCCTCCTTTCGTTTGCTGAGGTTGATTGGACCCGGGGCACAGGAACTGGCAACAACTCGTCTCCTAAGTGCCTCGTTTTTATAAACACTGGTCTGTGGCGTGACCTTGAAGCATGTGTGAAGGAGGACCAGAAAGCCTTTGGCCAAGGAAAAGAGCTTCAAAAAGAAACCGTAACTTGAACACTTCCATCCACACAGACATAAATCCAGGGGACCCCAGCTCCCACTTTGGTGCTGCACCAAGAATATAGATTCTAGACCTTGTCAATGAATCTGCAATTTCCTCAACCACCTACTGTGGACTAGGTGGTCTTTAAGTGCCTGCTAATTCTTCAATTATAAGTTACTGACCTTTTATTTTTCTGGATTAAGTAAGTTTGGGCCTTCACCCTTTCAGAATTGAAAAAAAACTACTACACAACAAAGAACTACTAGCTCCAAGTTAATCCCAGGTGAGCACGTATCCTGGTTTGGTGAACCCTGCCAGCTGCCTAGGAGATGGGCAGGAATCCCAGGAAATGTCTGAATACCACACGGCTATGGATGAACTGTCAACTGTTGGGAGTTATTTTGCAAGTTATCACATCTAAATGAATCTGACAAAATAATATTCCAAAAAGCAATTAACACTGATTCCTAATGTACTTAGAACTAGGTCTTTTGGGAAAAGTGAAATTGGCTCAGAAAAAAATTACCCAGCCCTCTGGGTAAAGAAATGTTTGAGGTTAAGAGGATTCTTAAGTCAGGATCTGTCAGTGCTTTTGTCCCATCACCTGGTCTTTTGTGAAGGAGGAGACAGAACTAGCTCCTCTCATCCCCCCATCCCATCCCACTCCACTTCATCTTGGCATATCACCTTCACTGGACTGCTTAAATGCTTATCTATTCATTCAGTAATCATTGAACCTACTATGTGTCAGGTGCTGAGAATACACCTAACTATTAAGGAGCTCACAGTCAAGTAGTCAGATATTAAATGGGCTAAAATAACTCAGAAAGGACTAGCATATAAAATATGAAGAAATAATAGTGGTCATAGTGGTGGTAGCAATATTTTCATAAACACCACAGGCCAAATATATTTCCCAATTAAAGCTATCCCCAGAACATAACAGAATTATGTAAAGATAATTTCATTGTCCTATTGGCCCCTGTGGGTCTGTCCAGGCAACCCTCTTCCTGTTGTCCTTGAAAGTCATATTAGAATCCCATCCTGGGTTAGGAAGCTTTGGTCCCAGAAGGCCACTATAAATGGAAATATGTGTCTGTTACCAGGCATTGGCTAAGAGGGAACAGCTTCTTCCTCTGCCGTTTCCTCCTGAGCAGGTTAAACAGGTTTCAGTGTTCCTGAAACAGAAGGAACTAACTGAGGGATGACAGATATAGGAGAGCATAGTGATAGCAAATTTTAGGCTAGCTCCACTAGGCAAGAGAATGATACCTAATTTGGAGAGCAGGTCAGAGAATAAGGCAACACAGGAATGTCCAGTGGGACCACAAAAAGCAGAAAAGAAGCACATCATCTCCTGGTTCCTCCACATCTCAGATGAGTGAGGAGATCAACTGCAGTTTTTCTTCTAAGAGATGCAAGATGCCCTCATATGTTGGAATCAGGTCAAATCATTTCTCAAATGCAAATCTTAATAGAGACCTTCCTTATATTGATAACTTTTATTTCCTGTATATTTCCAAATAAGCTCAAAATGATCCCCTCCCCCAAACTTTACAACCGATTTTCAGCCATGCCATTCACTAAATATATAGCACAAGGGTTGAGAACCTCTGGCCTTTGACTTACTTTATCCAGTTTAACTTAAGTCATTAAATTTGCCCTCAAAGCCAGCATTGCAATGGGATTCTGGTGAGCACATTCAGAGAGAAGAGTCTAAGGCTCTAAGCAGTGGCTCTCACTCTTGGCTGCGTATTGGAAACACTTGGGAAACTTAAAAATCCTCATGCCACATCCCAAATCAATTACATATTAGGTGTGGGACCTAGGCATCGATATAGTAATGTTAAGTTCATGAAAAGATGTATATGTGCAGCCAAGGCTGAGAACTTTTCCCTTTATGTCTTAGGACAGTGACAGGCAAAAAGCCTGGTAACTGACAGGCAGGAAGCTAGTCAGCTGGTAACTGACACCTGAGCTCTCCTGCTTCCTTTGGAATTGCTCCTGAAAATCTGCATGGAGAAACCAGAGACTGCAATGGTGCTAGCTTGGACCTCCACTTTGTAAGGTTTTCATTTCAACTTTACCACCTTATTCACTAAGTCTACATTTAATATTATTCCAGTACTTAAAGAGCTATGAACAGTGGTTAATCAGTATGCCAGGGAATTGTAAACAAGTGATGGTGGTATTAATGCCATGCTTTAGAAATCCCACATTCATCTTTAAAACAAACATAAATGTATTTTTTTAAATCCCTGCACTACTCCGTCTTTTCCCTCTCCCCCTTCTTTACCCATTTTTCTCTTCCCCTTCCTCTCTCTGCCTGTCTCCTTCACCTGCTCTCCCAGGGGTAACAGGGTGTCACTGTTACCCCTTGTTTATCTTTTCTTACCCTCTGCCCCACCCTATACCTTCTGCATCTGAATTCATTTTTTACTCTCTATTCTCTTCCCCTTACCCACAACATACATTGTTTCCTTTATATTTCATTATTTTTCACACAGTTCCTCGATTAACTATACTGTAGAACAAAACCATCGTCAAATAATTATCATATTAAATAAGTTATTTTGTTGTTAATTTTAAAAGCAGATGAGTTCTGAAAGTGCTATATTTCTCTCTCCAAGGAGAAAAAGGGCTATATCTCTCTGTCTTTGTCATAGTTAGCACTTCTTAAATACTAGGTAACTAATTGTTTTGATAACTTCCTGTATTGGCCCTAGATTACTTTTTTTCAAGTAGTTCAGTGACCCTCAATAGAAAAATGTCTCTCCATTCTTCAATAATCGCAACAACAGCAGCTGATATCAATGTACAAGAGAAAACTGAAAACAGTAGTTGAGTGTATGCACCCTGAATTGCATTTTCGGTTGCAAAGTCATCATCATGATTATTATTGTAATTGCAGAGGGGAGGCATTTGAATAATTGTTTGGAGTGTCTTCTTAAGGAAATAACTAAAACAGGGCCAGTTGTCACAAACTAACCTACAATAATAATCTTGTATGTGCATCTTCAGTATTCACAGCAACTCTACAATAACAAATTGGTGCATTCACCTAATGTCCTTAAGCAACCTAGAAAATAACAAACAAACCTTGGTCAGAGCCAGTGTCTCACTTGGTAGTTGACCTGTGTGTTTAAGCAGTGTCCCAGAACAACCTTAGAAGCATAAACCATCAAACAAAAATTGCACCATCAATTCCATGACAAACTGGGGTGGGTGACCCAACATCCATCTGCTTTGTTATGGCAATAAATCTAGGTACAAGTAGAGTGGAAACCAGGTAGATAGGTCAGCACACAAACTAAAACATTTAAGAGAATTAGCCACAAAGATAGACAGGTTTTATTGACTTGAAGTTTGTAAACAAAGAGGAACTGTGCGAAAAGAGGGAAGGCCTTGTTTTGAGTTTACTTGTGAAAGCCTGAAGCATTTGAGATTTTCTCTTCCCAAGATACAGCTGTGAAATGACTAATAGGAATTAAGTGAGCCTGCATCAGGAACTGAATGTGCCACTTCACTGGGAACAAAAATTGTTCCCCTGGTAGAGGCTGTCCTCTCAGATTAGTACCTTGGGTGTTTTAAAGAGGATCAGCCAGACACGAATATGGTGCGTTTATAAAGGGCAAGAATCATCCAAGCACCTTTGCAATTTTTCTTTATATCTCAGTGCTTCTGAATCATGTTTCTGTCTTAACTTTGATGTTCCTGAAGAAACACAGGAGAGAGGGAGAAGGAGGAAGAAAATTTCCTATCACATTGCTTTTTCCTTGCTGAGCTTTCCAATAAGAGTCTTGCTGAAGGCTTGGTCTGAGCAATTTCAAAAGGGCAAATGACTCAAGACTGCTTTAATCAAACTGGTCTGATTCAGTCTTCCTAAATTCTAAAAATCATACACACAGTTGCAGTGGCTCAATGTTGTTTTCATATTTGCATCCCCAGCTAAAATCAATTTGCCTGCACACATCCTTGTCCTGTTTCAGTAATTAAAATATTTTCTACAAAAGTATTGGAAGGGTCACTGATTGACATTTTGAAAATTGTTTCAAGGCACAATCTAGGTACAGGATTTCTTGAATAACATTGTTTTGTTCAAAATCTTTGCATTATAACATTGATGAGATGCTTTAGGAACTTCACTTGCATTTATATCAATTAGCCTATGGTAAAATTGGTTTCATTATACATCATTTTGCTCAAAGGTTTGCAGAACCTATTGATGACCTTAAATGAGGACTTACTATATTTTTTTCACTGTGGAAATAAGACACCAACATAAAAATAAATTCAAACATCAAAAATGTTTAAAATGGAAAGGCAAATCTCCTTCCCACTTTTATCTGAAAGTAAGCATCATTAATATTTCTAGTGTACTCTTTCCAAATAGCATATATACTATATATATCATTTTTACACAAAGCAGATTATATCATATACAGTGTCCTGTGAGATAATCTAATCTAATAAAAGAGTAATATGCAAATTGGTATCATTCTGCTACGCCTAAGCCATGCCCACCAGCCAATTGCCATGCTCACCAGCCAGTCAGAGCGACTGTATGCAAATTAACCCAGCCAAGATGGTGGCTGGCAGCCACAGAGCTGGAACAAGCAGGAGGCTTGCCCCAGCAATGGAGGAAGCTAAGGTTTCTGCCTGCCTTGGCCCACTGTGGCCTCCACTCAAGGCAACAAAGTTTCAATTATGGAAGATAAATAAACCCAGATACCTGCTTCCACCCAGCCTTGCTGCAAACAGCCATCATCAGCCAGGCATCCCGGGGGGCGGGGGGGGCGGGGGCGGACACCCACCTTGAAGGGGCTGTGGCCAGCCTGCAAACAGCCAGTAGCCACTCACCCAGGCTGGCCAGGTACCCCAGCAGGACCCCCACCCTGATCTGGGACACCCTTCAGGGCAAACCAGCCAGCCCCCACCCATATACCAGGCCTCTATCCTATATAATAAAAGGGTAATATGTAAATTGACCCTAACAGCAGAATGACTGGTCACTATGACACACACTGACCACCAGGGGGCAGATGCTCAATGCAGGAGCTGCCCCTGGTGGTCAGTGCACTCCCACAGGGGGAGCTCTGCTCAGCCACAAGCCAGACTGATGGCTGTCAGTACAGTGATGGTGGTGGGAGCCTCTCCTACCTCCTTAGCCGTGCTAAGGATGTCTGACTGCAGCTTAGGCCTGCTCTCTGCTGGCAAGTGGACATCCCCTGAGGACCCCCAGGCTGCCAAAGGGATGTCTGACTGCCAGCTTAGACCCGATCTCCCAGGGGGTGGGCCTAAGCCAGCAGGTGGACATCTCCCAAGGGGTCCCAGATTGCAAGAGGGCACAGGCTGGACTGAGAGACTCCCCCCCCCCCCATGTGTGCACTGGGCCTCTGGTAGAAAATAATAGAAAATGCATATATTGTTCTAATAGAAAATACATATATTGGTCTCTGCCTCCTGTTGGCACAGAGCTAAAACCCTTGTAAAAATTCCTAAGCATCTTGCCCTGACCAGTTTGGCTCAGTGGATAGAGTGTCAGCCTGCAGACTCAAGGGTCCCAGGTTCGATTCCGGTCAAGGGCATGTACCTTGGTTGCGGGCACATCCCCAGCGGGGAGTGTGCAGGAGGCAGCTGATCAATGTTTCTCTTTCATCGATGTTTCTAGCTCTCTATCCCTCTCGCTTCCTCTCTGTAAAAAATCAATAAAATATATTTAAAAAAAAATTCCTAAGCATCTAATTGGGTTAGATGCTCCCAAATATACTAGGAGTATATTTTTGTCCTAATATTTAGTCTCCACTTCCTAACATAGAGTTCTAAACCCCTTTGAATTTCCTGGATGATAGGAGTATCTTTTGTTCTAATAAAGTGGGCTCCTAAATGGCTCCTGGATCGGGGCTGGTCCCCAGACAGATCAAGCTATGATGAGAAATTTGGAATTTCCAGACCCACCCCTCATCCTCCAGAGAGAGGAGAAGGACTAGAAGTGGAGTTAACTGATCACACCTATGTGGTGAAGCCTCCATAAAAATCCCAATTGTGTGGGATTCAGAGAGCGTCCAGAGCAGTGAACATCCACCTAACTGGAGGGTGAGGCAGCCCAGCTTCACAGCGATAGAAGCTCCTGCATAGGGTCCCTCCTAGGTCTTGCCCAGTGTTTTTCTCCATCTGGCTGTTCATCCGTATCCTTTGTTATTATGAAATACACAGTAAACATACTCTGTTTCCCAGAGTTCTGCGAGCTGTTCTAGCAAATAATCAAATCCAAGGGGGAGGTGGTCACAAGAACCTCCTTTTGTAGCCAAGTCAGAAGTTGTGGGTAACCTGGGGACTTGCTATTTGAGATTGGCATCAGAAATGGGGAAGTTTCATAGGACCGAGCCCTTACCCTGTGGGATCTAACACCCTCTCCAGGTAGATTGTATCAAATTTCAATTAAAATATAGGACACCCAGATGGTGTCACAGAGAATGGCTTGATGTCAGAAGTGTTGAAAGGGTGGTGGTAACGTGAGAGTGAGGGAGAGACACATAGGAGGAAGGGTTTTTCCTGAACACCTATCCCTGCTTTAAGCATTTAATATATCAGAAATATTTCCATGTCAGCACATACAGATCTTACAAGATCTTTTAATCACTGGATGTGCCATAATTTATTTAACCATTGCCCCACTGATGAACATTCCAAACATATCCATTATTATTATTATAAACAATGTTTCCATGAATGTCCTTACACACATGTCATTGGAAACTTGTAGGACTCTATCTGTAGGATAAATTCCTTGAAATGAAATTGCCAGATCAAAATATGTGTACATTTAAGATTGAGTTAGATGTTCCCAAATTGTAACCCCTACATGGTTCCAATACACCTTTCCATCGACAGTATAAGTTTATTTTTGCCCCTGCCAGACCTGAGTTCTCTCAGACTTTCAACTTGTCAATCTGATGGTAATAATAGTATCACTTATTATGATTTGCACTTTTCTAAGCACTGATGAAGTTAAATGATTTTCAAGTAAATTTTTGCCATTCTTATTTTCTTTATGTAGTATTTGTTTCTTTGCCCTTTTTCTGTTCATTTTTTCCTTATAAAACTGTAAGATGGAATAATAAAGTATGTACATTTTCTCTTGAGTTTCAAATAATTTTTTCTTCTGTGCTATTTGTGTTTTGCTGTATTTACTGTATTGTCTTGTTGCTATATTCACTTTTACCATATAAACATTTTAAACATTTTGCATGAAAGCACTTCAGTATTTGATTTGAATTCTACTGCATCAACTGATGCAGGTTAAAAAATTAGGCTTTACTGTGGAAAGAGGAAACTAACAATGACAAGGCCATTGAGAGAAGGGAGGGCACAGAGACCCCATCCTCTTATTGTCCTTGGCTGACCTGCTGGCCTTGCAGAATGATTTGTATTCCAGGAAAGGGAACTTTGCCCCTCTTTTGGTCTCCTTGTATGGAACAAGTACGAGAGTAGCCTTATCAGTGAATGGAAAAATCAGTCTGTCTTGGCACCAGGCAGCCTAGATTTTGGTGCCAGCTGTTTACCAGAGTTGTCTGGGAAACACACACAAGCTGCTCTGCACCTAGACTTTTGGTCCTGTAGGATGTTACACAAGAAAGGAAGCCAGTGGTCCCATGGAAGCTGAGCTTGTATAGAGTTTCTCAGGCTGGGAGCAGCCCTTTTCCTGAGCACCTGTGCCCCATACCTTGATTGAGCCAGTTTATTGCCCAGGCAACAGAGAAGGAGCGCCCAGATTCATTTAAAACAAGCCTGCTCCTTGTATTACATTGAATTAATAATGAATCAGGCATTGAATATGAGATTAATTCTTTTTAAAGTTACCCCAAACTTTATATTTTAAAAAATTTCAAACCCCAAAGGTTAAAAAAATGATACAATGAATACTCCTCACCTAAATTCACCAATTGTTAACATTTTGTCATCTTTGCTTTATCTCTTTCTATAAATATACATTTTTATCCATTGAAGCATTTGGAAGTAGGTTGAATACTTTATGACAGTTCATTCAAAATAATTCAGCACACATCTTCCAAGAATAAAGGCATTTACTTACATAACAGCGATACAGTTTCTCAGACCTAGGAAAATTAACACTTCAATATTCCACATTCATATTTCTCTAATTGTTCCAAATGTCTTTTATTACCATCTTTTCATGTTTGACCCGGCATCTTAACAAAGTCCATACATTACATTTGATTCTGTCTCTCTAACCCAGTTCCCCAAAAAAACATTTAGGGGACAAATGCCTGGAGATAATTTTGATTGTCACAACTGTGGATGCTAATAGCACCTCGTAGAAAGAAACCAAGGAAAGATGTCTGCTAAATAGCTTACAGGACACAGGCCAACCCCCCAACAAAGAATTACTTGGTCCAAGATGTCAGTTGTTGCTGAGATTGAAAAACCTTGTCTATCTGAAATAGTCTCCTTTTTGTTGCTTTTCATGACATTGATTCGCAGAGTCCAGGCCAGATGTAATGTAAAATGCTCCACATTCTAGATTTTTCTGATTGTTTTCTCATGATTAGTATCCATTTAAACATATTTGCCAAGAATATTGTATAAGTCATGCGACAGTTAGCTATTACTACATAACAACCCACCCCAAAACTCTGTGACAATATTAACAGCCATTGGCTAAGTCATTCTGTTGACCTGGGCTGTGCTCAGCTGATTTTGGCTAGACTCATTCATGGATCTGCAGTCGTTTGACAGATTGACTCGGTGCTGGCTGGTCTAGGATGACCTTAGCTGGGATGACTTGGTCCAGCTCCATTTACCTATCCCACATAGCAGGGTATTCTCACGGACGAGACAGAGGTCTGAAAGACAGTGGAAGCGTGCAAGATCTTTTGAAGTCTAGGCTTGGAACTGGCCCTCTGTCACTTCCACGGCATTATGTTGGCTAAAGAAGGTAACAAAGCCAGCCTAGATTCAAGTGGTAGAGAAATAAACTGTACCTCTTATGGGAGTTGCTGCACAGTCATCGCAAAGGGTGTGGATGAGGGAGGTGCGAATCTGGGCCAATTGCAATCACTAAATCAAAGTGATATTGTATATCTCTTAGCATCAGATCCGGAGATAAAAAATGTCAAGTTGGCCCACTATTCCTGAGTTTAAGTCTGAGCCTTTGGATCTATCTTTCATGTCTGCGTCTATCCTGTTCACCACTGTGTTACTTTCCTAGGACTGCTATAACAAAATACCCACAAGTTGGGAGGCTTAAATCAACAGAAATTTATTGTCTGGCAGTTCTGTAAACAGTGTCAGCAGAGCTCCTTCTGAAACCTTCCTTGCCTCTTCAGTGTCTGGTAGTCCCAGACATTCCTTGGCTTGCTGCAGCACTTCAATCCCCCCTCCATCTTTCTATGACATTCTCCCTGTATCTCCGTCTTAACGTGAACTTTTGCTTACAAGAGCACCAGTCATATTAGATTAGGATCCCATCCTACTGGATTATGACCTCATCGTTACTAATTATGTCTGATACAACCCTATTTCAAAATAAGATCACATTCCAGGGTCCCAGGGAATAGGATTTCAACTTACCTCTTTGGGGGAACATAATTCAACCCATAACACCCATCAACTCTTCACTCAAAGGTTTTGTCATCCATTGATAGCCCTTGATGGACTCAATTGTTACATTGGGGATTGCACAACCGTGTTTTTCTTAGGTCTCACCATTTCTTCAACATTTATTAGCTGGCATTTTTCTGTAAAAAATTTGTTTTCCTGTTTCTTCCCCCATCTCTTCCTTCTTCCCTCCCTCACTTTGTAGATCATTTTGAATTTTTGGCCTTTTCATTATTTTCATACAACTATCATGTGATATTTTATCTAATATCATATCATTTTTGTACAAAACAGACAAAATTTTGGTTATCAAATTGTTTCACATTTGGCTAGATAGAGCCCATAAAATCAACTCTTAATGAAGGAAAGTATAATAAATTTAAAATTTTTCTTTTTAAAATGTGACCACTCCTAATCTATGCCATAGGATTTGGCTTATGAAGTCCAAATAAGTCAGGGGTAATAATTTACCCTGCGGAGGCCATCTGATTATTTCCCATGGGGAAAAAAAACCTCATATCATTCCTAAAGTATGGCCATAAGAAAAAGCTGTCATTTATTGAGTATTCTCTGCTTTACATGTTATTTTAATTGTCATAATAACTGCCTATGTAATGTTACTACATATTACAAATGAGAAATCTGAGGCTTAAAAAGTGAGATATTGAGAGAACATGAATTTTGCAAACTGATGGTTTGAATCCTGGCTCTACCACCTCTTAGGCATGTGATTTGGGCCTTGGTTTGTTTATCTCTACTATGGAGATGATGACATTTGCTCATAGGTTTGAGCCCAGCAGCTTACCTAACCTAGCGTAGGTGTTTATTAGGTTTCTTCTTTTCATAGCCTGATTACAGGCCATGACTTCTAGGTCATGTTGGATAAATGACAGTGCCACAGAGTCCACTAGCAATTAATCAGGAGTTGATCTATTCAGAATATGCTCACTAGGAATTAAAGATAGCTTGACCTAAGTCTCAAATAAAGTTTATCTTTAAATATCTTTGAGGGGAAAAACAGTTTGATAATCAATTTTTTAAACAATGTTGTGGGAAGGAGATCATATCTATTCAAATTAAGAGAACAACTTTTGGGGAGATCATTTTCATTTTACATACACATCAGGAAGTTCATGTACAAACCAGTCTTCAAAATAGGCTCAGCTTTGTTGCAAACAGTGCATTCATTCTTTCCATACATTGTACTGAATACCTACTATGTTGTATACAGTGTTCTAGGCCCTTGGGAAGATAGGTGAAAGACAAATACATTTGCAAGTTACACAGAGGATGAGAAGTAGGTAATACTAATGAGAAATATAAACTGAGCACAGGTATAGAGGAGGGGATTGCAATTTTGAGTAAGGCTGTCATCATCTAAAAGGTGATATTTGAGCAAACACTTGAAGGAGGTGAGGAAATTGGTCACGTGGCCATCGGAAGAACAACAAATACAAGGCCCTTGGGCAGGAGTGCGCTTGGCCTGCTAGAGGCACAACAAGGAGGCTAGTGTGGCTGGAGTGCAGTGAAGGAGGGGAAGTATTTTATTTGTCCAACCAGCACTTAAATAGCCCTCACTAGTGGTCGTGCAGCAACCCCCCCCCCATTGGAGAACACTCCCCTCTCCCCACCTTTCCCCTTCTTTTCCACTCAAGGAGCATATCTTTGTGCGTTCTCTCTCTCTCTCTCTCTTTCTCTCTCTTTCTCTCTCTCTCTCTCTCTCTCTCTCGCTCTCGCTCTCGCTCTCGCTCTCGCTCTCTTGCTCTCTCGCTCTCTCTCCCCCTTTCCCTCTCCCTCCCCCTTCTCCCTCTCTCCCCTAAGCTCTTACTGCCCTTTCCAACTTGTTTCCTGAGCCCACACAGCCCCAGCCCCACTGGCTCACTTTTTCTGCCTCTGTGTTTTTCTAAGTAAACTTGCACTTGCATTTGGGGAAAAAAATAGCCATCACTAGTAGCACTTGAAAATGTTAATTCATCCTCCCAATAACTATGGAAAGTGGATGCTGTTTTTCTTTTTTAGATGAGGAAACTGAGGCACAGGAAGATTAAATGACTTCCCCCAAGTTACATAACTATCAAGTTAAAGAGCTGGGAATGTCTCAGGTAGTCTGTTTCTAGAGGTTTTTGGAGCTTTTAAGCACCCAAGTTGCTGTACTGCCTCCTAATAGTGAGAGATGAGGTCTGATATCCGGGGGCTAGATCCCATAAGTCCTTAAAGGCCATTGGTAAGGATTTGAGGTTTTTATTCTGAGTGATACTAGTTTTAAACAGAAGAGTGATATGTGTTTGTTTTGTTGTTCCAGAAATTTCCAAAGTAGTTAGGTACTTAAGGTATATATTGCTCTTGGCATCTAATATACTGGTATAAATTCAAAAAGATATCCGTTTCTGGGAACAAAGAAAATTTGATATGTATAATTTAGAGATGTTATCTTATCAGATACTATTTGTGTAAGGTTAATCTCTTCTATTTTTAAAGTCTTACAAGAACCTCTTTATTGTGGGGATCTAGAAATACTTATGTACTTGACTATGCATTTTGGGAGGCACCAAGGCAAAGTTATGAGCAAAAAACTTTGTTTTCCTACTTTGAACGGGGGAAAATTATAAGAGCAAATGGACTACTTAAGATATGTCCTAGCTACATACCAAAGGTGATGGGTCAGTGGTGCTGCCTTTTTGGGGCTTAATGTTTCAGCACCTTATAGTGGGCCACACACCTTCACTGGGGCTTCATGACCTCCATGACCTCCAGAGGAACCTGCACTTGAGAATATCTAAAGGACTCCGTCTCAAGCCATCCATCCTGCTCAAGGAGCATTCAGGAGCACAGGCAGAGTCAGTCTGGAGAAGAAAAAGCATTGAAAAGATCACAGTTATCCCAGAATGACATTAATGATCATAATAATTACCACAATATATTAAGCATTTACTGTAGGCCTAGCTCATGCAAAAAGCATGAGTTATATAGTAAACTAAGGCTTAAAGGGATTCACTAAATTGTCCACGATCATATACAGCTGTGACATAAGCACAGCTCTACTTGTCTCCAAAGCCCATATCCTTATGCATTCTATACTGTCTAAGTCAGGAATAGAATTCTCTATGGTATTTCTTCTGTAACCTTCAAGAGCGTTAACAGTGACTCTCTGGAGGTAGTTTCAGTTCTGAGTTTCCAGCTGCCTGTTGCACACAAGTGCAAATTTCAGCCTTCACCTTTTTTGTACTGCTCAGTTTTTCAGACACATCTTATGTGCCTCATCAGGTTT